>JARACY010000295.1:0-108202 GCA_029255725.1 Scrobipalpa atriplicella
ATCTATTGTTGCTAACCTTCCTATGATTTATAAGGCCTAATCCAGTCTGGCCTGATTAAAAAAAACTCCACAATCTGTTTAGGCCCTCGAGTTTGAGCATCCTGAGTGCTCAGCAGGTAGTTGCCCATTGCCCTAATCCTGGTGTGAGCCAAAGCATCACAATCGCAGAGGACATGGATTGGTGTTTTATCCTCATCCTATGCAAACAATATCTACAGTATGGATTATCTGATAGCCCCATTTCGTAGAGGAGTTGCTTAGAGTAACTTTAATTTTAATTAAACAAAAAGATTTATGTTAAGCCTTTGGGCTGGTCGCTATATTTGATATTGGTTCTTATGATACACACACCTTGCCAGAGGCTTATTAGATTGATTTTAGGTGGATTAAAAACTCTGAAACAGAGATCCATCGGGACATAGTTCATCCATTCAAAATCCCATTAATTATGAAGCAAATAATTTACATGACAATATATTAACTTCCTAACGAGCTACTGTTTGTAAGAGGCACAAAGCAGCTTGTTGCAGTATTTAATTACGCTACAAACCTGTACCAAACGCAGGGGCGGTGGAGGTAGCAGCACCAAATGCAGGAGCAGCGGCCGCCCCGAAGCCCGATGTGTTTCCAAAACCAGTAGTCGCCCCAAAGGCAGGAGTTGCGGTCCCGAATGCAGGCGCCGAGGTGGCAGGCGTGCTTCCGAACAGACCCGTCGACGGCTGCGAGGTCGCCGACAATCCAAAACCAGGGGTCGCGGGTCTAAACACAAGTTGAGGTCACGTTGAGGTTATGTTTTGAAACGACATTCTTTTTGGCATTTTTACTTTTTTTAGGTAATTCAAAAAGCGCGGTCTAGCTTTTTTGGTAGTAGAAGAGATAGAAGATAAAGTCAGAAAGCACAACAAAAAAGTTTCTTAGTGCATTATTTCAACCGAAAGCCGAGTACTCACTTGTTTGCGCCAAAACTAAAACCACTGTTGAGACCGCCTGTAGCAGGGGCACTGGACGGTGTCCCAAAGGAAAAGGACATTTTGATAAGGTTAGTCGATTGTCTTTCCACAAAAATAACAAATATTTGGTATTATGTGATGAAAAACCGTTAACTAAATTCACAACGCCAGCCGTACGGCAGCCATATTTATTTTTCCTGAGTTTCTGGCGTGGAGAAGAGTCTTTTTGGGATCTTTGTTATTTTTTTATAGAGTTTCTGGCAAGGAAACTAGTTATTTTGGTACATATAACTATACAACGTGTAACAGAAAGGGTATATGCATCGCGAAATGTGTGAATCTACCCATGAAACTGAACAACTTTCCCTAAGGAACATAGGTCGAAATACGAAAAAAAATGTTGACTGCCCATACTTAATATACGCTATCAGCTGATGCATTTTGTATTTGTCACAAATTTTTTTTTCGTTTTTCGACCTATGTTCCTTAGGGAAAGTTGTTCAGTTTCATGGGTAGATTCACAGATTTCTTGATGCATATACCCTTTCTGTTACACGTTGTAGAGATTGGACGATAGGAAGAAATAGAAAAAGAAATATTATATTATAGGTCATACCTGACTAAAGATAGGGGAGGAACTGCTGAATCTGACCAAGGTTTAAACTATGCCTTATAAGTATTTATTAATCTTGAGGTCCAATCTAAAGAGGTGCGATATTTCTTCCTCATATTCATATTATAACTGTCAGAACAGAATTTATACCCTAGTGATTATCTACTCCTCAATACGTCAGTACGTCAGTCTGTGGAAAGTGAACTGAATAACTGAATCGAATCGACCAAGTAACGGAAACGCCAACCTATACAAAAATTGAATTGAATCTCGGAAACTAAAATAAACCTGCTTGATACAAAATCAAACTGAAGATCAAATGAACTTTTTAGCGAACGGCGCTTATTTATATAACGCCTGTAAGGTGCTCATGAGGACAACGCCGACTCGCAGCGGAGTCAGCTTCAAGATGCCGCAGAAGGTCTCTGCAGGAGTAAAAATTCCACCTAAGAAGCGTGTCCTTACAGTTCACGGGATGCACAAGAAAATGTTCACCGGCAACGTCTTAGCCCATTCCGGTTTTGCTTTAGGCACGCATTTCACTAGAGTCACAATGTACTGAATAAACTTCATTGGTCTTTTAATAAATTCTTTAATTTTTCAGGAAATGTAAAGGTAGGTTGCAGAACTTGACTTAAGTATCCTAGGCCATGGGCTTGTCAGATTTTCTACGCAACAGTATCGGCTGCAATACATCGAAAGCAGGTAGGTAGTCAGCTACACTAGATAGGCATCATAAGCAACGACACGTCGGAAGACCTACTAATAGGTCTCCCTAGCTCCCTACTGGTATTTTGAGAGTTTTTTATTATGCTGCAGGCAGGTAAAGGGACCTAGTATCCGTTTCCGGAAATTCTTGGGGTCGGCTTCCAAATCTAGGGGATTGAACGAATAACTGTCCAGAATAAACTTTAAAAAAGTTTTTTTACATAGAGCGACTACCACCTAACCTCCGTAACCCAGAAGGGAAACTAGACCCAATCCTAGCTTAAGCTTTTACCGTTTTCAAGCCGCCAATGCTTAGCAATGGTCTCTGACATCGGGACCAATGGGTTAACGTGCCTACCGAAGCACGGCACCACTACCGATTACCCACCCATGGTCTGGCTATGGCGATGATAAAGGGACAAAAAGATTATATAAATCACTCATAATCACAAAAATTAATACGTAGGTAAGTAAAATTTTTGCTGATTCTGCTTGTAATCAAAGCACGTGGGAAATATTTTACACGAAATAATTTTATAACGTAGCCTGAGTGAGTGACTCGATACACTATGCTTCAGGACAGGACATTCTGCAACAAAGTAAAGTATATTACGAAATTTTATGATTTTCTTGTCGTTATGGAATGGTTTTTAATTTTGTTACAAAACGTTATAAAAACCACCTGCCCCACTTTACTTAGTAAGTACTTTAAAAAAATTAAAGGTTGAAACATGCGGTTGACCTTTTTTACTTTCATCTGCAAAAGAACAACCGCACGCTGAACATGATTTGAATTTGAGGATTTTTGCACACAGTGCGATTTTATTTCATAAATATTAACATACATACATTCACGCCTTTATCCCTAATGGGATAAATAATAATCACCTTTGATTAGGTCGTTTACGCTCTGCCGGACCTTTCGCCGGTCGTTCCGCCACGTCTGATAAGTTTTGAGGGTTATTCCAGATAGATCTGTCTGTATATTGCTATAGTGACAGGTTGTCAGTCCATCGCCTAAATTACAATACTGAAACCCTCGAATCCCTTAGTTTGTTTTCTATCACTCCCAGTCCAGCATGGAAGTATATAATTATTAATATTAAAAGTAGGAAATTTCTACATACGCCAAGTGCAGGATTTGAACCTGCGACCTTCGGAATGGAGTTCTGTCGTTCTGCTGCTACATCTACCGAGGCGGTAGTCAACATGGCGATTTTTAAGGTAGCAGGTTCAAATCCTGTTCGATTGAAAGGGGATGATTTCCCAACTAGGTTAGCTGATCTGATCAATCTATGTATAAGCACAAATAGGAAGACATATATTTTAAGCTGTAATGATTAAGCAATTTCGCCTTTCCGGGATTTCGCGATATGCCTAGGCTTTTCGTGAAATCCCTGGTTTCATCATTTCCTTGCGATAAACGATAAATAAATAAATATATACCCTGGGGAAAGTTTTTCAGTTTCATAAGATTAGAATCATGCGCGGAGCGGCTGAAAAAAATGGTGAAGTAAATAGCATATTGACTAATAGTCATGAGATATTTTTGCAGGAAAATCGTTACTCATTACTGAATTGCCCTTATAATAAAAGAGTTTTATAATAAAAAATATCGTAGTCGTTTCGTAGAACTAGAAGCCATCCTTGTTTACCATGTCAAGATTGCAATGTGTAGGTGTCCCTTCAGTAAACTTTGAATTTAATCAATATACTCTGTCTTGGACGGTTGTTTACCGGACGGACTGACTATGCAAGGAGCTTCTTGAAGTGGCTTATTCTACCAAGCTACGGTTGTATGGAGTCTACCTCCCATTGTAACAGGGCCAGTTGTAGGCGCAAGACAAAATTAGAAAAATTCGCTGGCGCCACTAGCGTCTAGCTCCCAGCGCCTTCTATTTTGTGGTTTTAGGTATAAAAAGAGTTAGTAAATTCCGCTGAAAATTGGCTTCCTCAAACAAATTGTCTGTCGAAGTGGACATTTTATATTGGGAGGTAAAGTATTTTCTTCATTTCCTGAAAGAATTTCTTTGTGAAAGTTTTCACTTTTGTTGACTGACCAACCTCTATCAGTTTGTGGGAAGCTTACACCCTTCATTGTTTTTCTACTTGTAAAGCAGATTGTAAAGTAACAAAAGTACGGTGGTTTAGTAGCGCAGTGGAACAAATCCTTGCATCTTGGCCAGTGAGAAGCGCAATCCTTGGGGACTTGAAAGTGTAGCGGGGTTTCTATTACATGGCGTAGTAGATGACATAAGTGCTTTAGATCTGATATATTCGACGTAGATACAAAATATAGAGTCATTTATGTAATTTTATCTAATAGGTACATCCACGGCGATCTTATGAATTGAGAAAGGTATTTTAACAGAGTAGGCGACGCGTAGTCATTACTAAAACAAAATAGTTTGACGGCGATCGTCTTCTTCTTTCGTATATCCCGTTTTGCGACAGGACAGGTTTCCTATTAATCTTATGTCTCTTTTACTTTGACCTGTCCTGGATATCTTCATTGTTTACCTCGTAGATCTTTACGTCATTTCTGACCTTAGATCAACTCTGGCGGAAGGCCATCGTTGCTCTAAGTTTCTGAGCAACAATCAATCACCGAAAGTCCATACATTTTCACAAAAAAAGAAAAGAAATACCAAACGGATTTCAGTCAATTTTTGTAATAGATCAAGGCTCACGTCCCACCTTTGTTGGGATAAAAAATGAAATATATTCTGCTAAGAACCACTCGAAATAAAATGGTAATTTTTTCCTGTCGAGCCATCGAGGGGCCTAATACGAATATCTCACAATCCACGTATAAGTGCATCTCCGCTACGCATCGATCGCCCTCAGGCGAGGGTGCCTGGATGTAGGGTTGGTAAAACAGGAATTTGTCATTCAACTGCCTCCGTGATCTAGTGGTCTTAGCCATAGGTCTGAGTTAGGATATGGCAGGCTGATCGGCTGATTGTACGAAAAGTTATACAAACTCTTCTATTTGTCGTGTGGGTTACTAGTCGATCGACCGACCGATAAACCCTAGTGACAGAGTTTTTAAACCGCTTAATAGCACAGCTAAATAGGCCTCTGACATGGTTTGTGTAATGAACCACTATCAAAGAGCGACCGGGACCGACGGCTTAACGTGCCCTCTGAAGCACGGAATCCTTTTTCTTTTCAGACAATCGGGTGATTCAGCCTGAATTGACTTAACCAAACTGGGGAAAATCTCACAAGAGAAGTAGCTCGCTCATTAGGTACCTACCTATACGTAATGTTTTTCTTTCGCTATCAGTCCAGCGTGGAAATCTTACTGTGTTTAGATAAAAATGTATAATAATTTCATTCTTATACCGATTGTTACCTGTTGAATTTTCCACATTAACTAAAATAAATCCGCCTGTCCAACAGTGGACTGTCAGTTTTAGAAAAAAAAGCCTAAGAATAAGCTTGTCATGGTCATCGCTGGCATCCCTGCTGCGTCGCGACGGAGCAAATAAAACAAAATGCACCCTCGTCCCTAGACTAGTCCGTAGCCGTAGACAACAAAGGCTGGGCGCGCCAACTTATCCCACCCCACATTTATTGGAAAACCACCCCTATATTACTGAGATACAGCTTTAGTGGAGTGAAATATTAAGGTGGTAGTGGTCCAGGAAGCGATGTGTTAAGCGAAGTTTAAGTTAATTGCGTTTATACAGATTTTATGGTGGAAACGTTGACGGGTGGAGCGGCGGGATGTTTGGTCTTTGTTATTTTCGGGCTGGAAAAAGGAGTCTTCTTTGTTCAACTAGTTACCCTGGAAAAATAAATTACCTAAATGGTCATCATATTATTTTAGTTAATCATCGATTTCAATATTTATACCTTCCCGCCCGCGGTTTCACCCGAGTTAAATGAGTATAAGGACTAGGGTAGGACTAGAAGCTGTTTATATCCGAGGGTATCATGAACGCATACAATACAATCTTTACAATACAATATGCAATATCTTTATTGCACCTAAAACAATTTAAGTAACTACAACTGGAAAAACACAGAATACAATAATAAGTAACCAAGTAAGCCCTTCGTTCTAGTAGTTCCTTTGAAGGAATTTGTGAGACTTGGGTAGCAATTTCTTCCAGGCAACCTTTGGGTAGAGCAGTACAAAAATATATCTGGACGATCTTGTGTGTCTGTGGCTGAATCATCCACATGGTTTAATTAGCTGTGTATATTTGTATGTTAGTTTGTGTGT
Organism: Scrobipalpa atriplicella; assembly: GCA_029255725.1. Classification (NCBI taxonomy): domain Eukaryota; kingdom Metazoa; phylum Arthropoda; class Insecta; order Lepidoptera; family Gelechiidae; genus Scrobipalpa; species Scrobipalpa atriplicella. Next base: position 6,506 of record JARACY010000295.1, read on the forward strand.
TAATTTTACCGCAGCCTTAGTTCAAGTTTCATAATATGGTTCAGAATAGACTCTCTCTTGATTGACTCATTCCTAAATAATGCGAAAAACTATTTCCTCAATTAAAGTAATAAATAGTGCTTATAATAAATTGTAACATATTATGCAAATTGAAACATGATTTTGGCAAAGTGAAAATAAAAATAAGAGTCTTTTAAAATCTCTTCTGTAAAAATCTCAAGTTTCTTTTCAAAGCATTATTTACATAAAAAAGTTAACTGCTCTTCACAATGACCGACTCGCGTTTTAAAATGTAAATAAGTTGAAAATATAGTAGTAGTAGCTCTCCACAAAGTCTTACTAAAAACACAACGGCCAACTTAGTTCATTAAAAAAGTAATTATAAAATATTAAAATACCCAACTGCATAAAATGTGAACTTAAAAACATAATTTAATTTATTCTAAAATGAAAAATAAGATTCAAGTTAATTTTTTTCAAAGAATATTTATTATTCAAATGTCCCAATTCTTATTCATTGGTACTACAATATTTATTTACTTCCAATTTAATACTTCCAACGCGCCGCACCGAGGCAAGGTGCCCAAGATGCTGGCAGCATTACTCATAATAATGACACCAAGCTGACAAATTAAATTTTAATCGATATTATGTATATTTTCTGTAGCATTGCCGATTGATTGATTGAAAATCGGCCTATAGGTCACAAAGGAAGAAACATCTATCATGATTCATAGACTGATACCTAAAATAAACGCATCATTACGCTTCTTTGCCTCGCGCAGTTGGGTAAGAGCCGTCGAAATTAAACATCAACTTCCCCATTTCTGATTGTAAAATATTTTATTTCAGATGACCGTCCACGGTGTATCTTTGTAGAGTTTCTGATTAAAAATCTTGAAAGTCAATTAAAGTTTAGCCGGGTTGGAGGGGTCGGGTTGGGTATAGCCCAACCCTACTACCGATTGAATCGGAATGAATCGAGGAAAATCAAACTTCGATATTATACGTTGTTCTTTGGCAAGTGGTTTTCGGTACGGTACGGTAATGCTTTAGTTTCTGAACGAGCAGGAAACATTTATTACTTGGTTTATTCGAATCCTCTAGGTCTTCAATACGAATATATTGGCTTGATTGCTTTATTGTTGTTGTACAAGGAAAACATGAAAATGAAGAAAACTGATTGAATGCTCGGGGACTTCCATTATTTCATAGCTTTTAGTTCAAAATATTTCTCCTATAACTATCTCTATTAGTACAGCATGACTAGGAGAAAGGTAAATAGGGCCGCTCGAAACGTATGAAGTTTTCTCTGAAAATAAATTTATGGATTTTCATGAAATTTCGTATAATTATGCAAGTTAGCAAACTGCACAAGTATACCAAATTTCATGAAAATCCATAGATTATTTTTAAAGAAAACTTCGTCCGTTTCGAGCAACCTTGTGTACCTTATTCGTTGGCTGTATAAGCTAAGCGCTACGACTACGTAGCAAAAGGCTACAACGTAGTCAGACGGCTACGCCATCGTTGCGTAGCCCTTTGCTACGAACTCGATGTACGATTTTGAATTTAGGGTACCATTGGGCCATAGGGCAGGGTAATGTTTTTATTCGAATATCTTAAACGGCCTCAATTCACGCCGTCCAGTTACTAATTCTAATTCTTAGTAGCGCTGTCACTTTCTTAACTTTGACATAAGAATAGGACAGCAAACAAACACGTGAGTTTGACATTTCTTATCTGACATAAGACTGCTTAAATTAAGTAAAATTAGTGAGCACGCTCTATGGTCATTCCTTATTTAAAGCGCCGTACGTCAAATTAAAAATGTCAAAGTCACGTGTTTGTTTGCTATCCTGTTCTTATGTCAAATTTAAGAAAGTGACAGCGCTACTAAGAATTAGAATTAGTAATAGTGCGTCCTGAATTAGCACCAATGAGATGGTTTTCCTTGTTATGTTCACTACTCGTCCGTAGGTATGTATCTATTGCCGATATAGTTAGTTATTTCATTCCGGAATTTTACTTCAACTGAAAACAATACCGTCGTCGTGAACATCATCCTACCATACATATTCCCTCAGAATAAGTAAAAGACCAGCGTAGTAATAATTATTATCACCAGACAATGAATAGGTACTGTCCAGCGAACTGTAACGCTGCGTCACGTAACAGACCATTAGTGTCGAGTCTCAGCGGCGTTATTACAAAAGCAGATGCACATATAGGTATACACATGCACATATACACACACACACACACACACACACCCCCCGGAGTGACGAATTTACATACAAACGTAGTTTCGCTTTCATTCTCAAACTGTAGGACCAATTTTAATCAAACTTTATACACAAAATCATATGCAGCATTATCTATGTTTCTAATTAGATTTGGATTGAAAATATTAACCAAGTACAAAATTATAGAGAGGAAATTTTTTATACGATATTCACGCAAATACGTTTTTCGGTCTCATTTTGTTCATGTTTTCAAAACAAAACTAATTAGAAACATAGATATGTTGCATTTGATTATGTGTATAAAGTTTGGTTAGATTTGGATTTCGCGTTTTGAAATGAAAACGTAACTAAGTTTGTAAAGGATTTTGCCACTCTGGGAACCCTTAAAATTCTATCAAATAATTTTTTTTTTTATTAATTTTTAAATCTCTTTAAAAATTTCGTCATTTTACTAGACTAAGTGCAGTGTAATGACAAATACCTAAACATTTTTCTTAATAAGGCGAAATGCCTTGACATTCGTTAAGCTTTTCGCAAAAATCCCTGATATCGCCATTTCCCTGTGACATATACAAGCCCATAATTTTTTGGCTTATTTAAAATCTCGGTTGTATGTATTGTGGAGCTGGATTCATAGCTTCAGCTTTTGTATGTACGCGACCGGTGAGGTATGATGTCACCATGTAACTAGCGCTATTTAGTGCTGCATTCTTGAACGTTCCAGCTTCTACATGCTGTGTTGTCCTGCTAAGGACAGTTTCTAATGTAAGCACCTATTTATCACCTAAGTAAACTATGCAAAACTTTTCTAAAATAATTTTGGGGCTATTTAATTAGTATTATTCCTCTATTCCCAGTAGTTCAATTACAAGTTGAACTAGTGAGAAATTTCTGTGCCAATAGTTCAATTATATTTTTTGATTGAACAACTGGTAACAAGAAAAGTCTATCAGTTTAATTGAAATATTTTAATTCATTCAATAAAAAATTCATTGTATTGATGTCAGAAAATGTTTTTCTTGATGTGGGTATTGTTAGGTAATAAGTAAATAAGTTTTGCCTTAAAATAAACTTGTGCCGTTTGCGGAATATAAAAACGTTTCCACAATTCCAGGTAAATAAATGTGTACATTAACGTTTAATTTTCCCTGTAACAGCAATTTTCTTTTCCACTTAACGTCAGTTGGACTAACTCTTTCATTAACTTTTTGCTCTCCTGGTACTAATTTAAAACCTAGACTTTCATTAGAAGCACTAAATAGATGAAAAAGTACCAAATTTATGGGTCTGGGAAACTTGCAGACTGGGATACGTCTATTTAAGGATCTTTCTGGAATAAAGTGAAGCCAATTTGGTAAGAACACGACTTATCTAAATCTGAGACAAAATTATTTTGTCCCTTTATGTTCCCTCATGCAAAAAATTACAGATATGAACTTAAGTACCTATATTAGAAGTTGTCTCATTTGCAACGCCTAATTGCCCAAAATCTTGGACTTTCTGTCTAGACCGAGTTTTTCAACAGTTTCTCTTCTCAAACATAGGTACTGAATAAGTCTGCAGAGAGCCTAGCTAGGGGCTGATGATCAGAATGAAATAACACACCTACCTACCCATGATATAATTGTATGTAGCGTAGATAGGCTTCATAGTTGAGTCCAAAACGTGGCCACATGAAGAATTTCGATTGGAGGTTTTACCAGATTTTACGTTACTATTACCCTTCGTATCTAGAGACACTCGCAGCTGGACTATCCACCAACAATTGCTGGTATAATAACATCTACATTGTATTTAATTGCTATGTTGTCCACTCGAAGTGACAATGTTTCCAGACAGGGAAGTTTGCTTTCCCCTCCCCAGGGAAGTTTGCTTTCCCCTCCCCTCGGCAGGTACACGACTACACGAGCGATCGATGCGTCCAGACAAGCGGAATTGGCGAGATTGAGGACCGACTATGTCAATAAAACTTTAGTATCATCACCAGCTCATTATAGCAATAAACATAATTAAAACTTGTCAGACATGGCAGAATGACCTTTCTGGCGTTTTCGCTCTGGCTACCCCATTAGGGATATACATACCTCTCTACCTGTAGTAAGAGACATTTTTTTATTAATAATGGTAATAAATTAGGAATTTAATATAAAATACCTAATAGGTAAACAGAAATTATGTATTTATCAAGTTCATTACCAACATTTATCTAAAAGTAAAAGCGAATTACCAAATTTTAATCCAAGTTTTAATAGACACAACTAATTTCTAAAGTCTGCCTAATCCAAAACTAGTCTTAATGAATAATCTAACTTTTTAGCCTTAGACCTTTAGTTTCGGTTGGTTAATTAACTTGTAGCAGAGACTTTTGAATTTTCATTATCTTTAAATTAACTTTTAATTTAAACCACATGCCAAACATTTTATTAACAATAATAATTTCCGAATGTATAAAATCCCGCCTTTGTGCCTTGTATAGGAAGTTGAGCATCATCAGCGACTCAATTATAAAGAATGGAGATTGTCGTGTGTGTTATATCTTGGCACTGTCAATTCTTAAAGTTAAAATATTGCATCTGAAATAAAAACTACATTTAGCTTTAGCAGAGCTTCAGGCAAGTACCTACTTCATCATGCCGAAATCGAGACTCTATGTATATTATGATTTTAATGCAAATCCCAGTGCTGGTATAAATATTCATGGACTTGACGTTGCAATTAGACAGATGGACTTCCGAGTATTATGCTAATTTTGCTCTTTTCAGGATTTATTATGAAAGGGGATTTTCGGGAGCTATTATGTAATTTGTCATTATATAACGAACGTCTCGTTAGCTACATAGTCTGCAGAGTATTAAAGCAATAAAGTAAAAGCTTTCGAGGGGTTCCTCACTCAATGTTTTTATTTTACATCATCATCATTAATTTTAAGTTCGTTGCTCTTCCTTCGAAAATTTTCTCTAGATTCCTTGAGCTCTGTATAGCAAGATCTGAATCTTTTATTTTATTTGGTCCTTATAGGGTCTTCTACTTTTTAATGTTGTTCTTCTTCGTCGTTCTTCTTAATCGATTTATTTATCCATCCATATCTACGTCTGATTTATTCAGTCGTCCTCGATCGATAATATATCTTCGTCTCTCGAAAAGATTTTATTACAGCTTTTTTAGTATGTCCGGGAAGCGAAGCAGTTGGTACATTCTTTCGTTCGTTGTCCAAAAGCATTAATTTTTACTTATCAAATTGGTCATGTCAGTTTCCATCACTACAATACAATAATGCTGCCGATTCGGTAACAAAACCAACTTAACTTATTTAAGTTTAGTCCTGTCACTGATAACTCGATCGAACAGAAAAGGATGGCAGTACAGACGGACTTATTATAAACCTGTCACATAGATCGAATGCACGAAACGAAACGCATTTTAGTCGGGACCCTTTCACATCACAACTTAATTTGACTTATTATTTAACTTTTTTTTTTTTAGTTATTTTGAGCGTTATACGTCAGTTTGACACAATTATAATCAGCTGTTGTGTTGCTGTCTCTATTTTATTTAGATTTTAGAAAGTGACAGGACTAAACTTAAATTAGTAAAGTGGAAGCTGTTTGCTGTTTAGTAAAGTGGAAGCTGTTTAATTATATGTTGTCTTTTTATATTTTTGTATCTTGTTCGTTTCTTGGTCGACAAATTGTATTAATTTCTTCCAATATCACCTGGACTCTTTTCCAAAGGCGCTTAGACCACCTATGGGCTGCTCTATTTATCAGAGATGGTTGCTCGTAGCAGTGTGGTTCAGCACATTCATTCTGAAACATGTAATAATACTTGAATAAATACACGATCACGATCACACTCTTAGGCCCGTATTTATAATCAGCTCTCAAGAGTGACAGCGAGTTTGAGTTCGTATCAGAAATGTCATTCCAGTACAAAATTACCTGTCAAATCCGCACTCAATATTGCTCTCAATCTTGAGATCGCTTTATAAATACGAGCCTTAGTATTTCCTGTGTCGGGGTGTCATGGACATACAGAAACACCCAGAAACAGACATTTTAATTCATCTATATTTTTTTGGAAATTGACACTTACAGTGTTAATAATGTTTTTAAAACATGAAAATAAAGATGCTAAAAGTTACACTTGGCATTTGCCAGGGTATCAAATCCCACCCAACTTTTAGCATCTTAATTTCATGTTTTAAAAAACATTTTAATTCATCATTAAAATATCCCCAAGAACTCTGCGCCGCTTTTTTCATGTTTCGACCATGGCAAAGTTGACTTTCAAGAATTAGAATATGTCACAACACCCTCTATTTATCTGATGATTATAAAATATTCCTTTTTTACACCATGGCGTATTACCTACCATAGTAGGTACACCATTTGCACTAGTGAAATCGTACTCACCCGATAGTGATGCAACAACGCCATCTCTGGGTCAACTTGAAAAGTATTATAACTGACAATACCAGTTTCGAACTCCTCAACATTATGGACTCCAAGTTCAATCGCTTTGGAAGGTCGGACGGCATATTTGCTGCGTATACCATACCAATAAAGGTGTTTGCTGCGTCGCGTCTTCCTTGACGTGAACAGAGCAGCTGGTGACTTTGGGTCATCCTAAACAAAATTTTATTATAGAAGACCCACCCACCCAATAAAATAAACTGAACAACGTTTTCGAGTATTTTTTTTCTCGATAAACAAAATTGGTCCGTCCATACTAAACGATTCGAACAGCTAACAGTTTTTCATTTCGAGAAAAAGCAACTTAAAAGTTGTTTAGTTTCATGAGTAGAACTGTAACACACCCTTAAAACATTTGCACTCAATTCAAAAAGAAAAAGAAAAAATCTAACTAATGAAGAAGTAATTTAAATCATGCACAACATTTTTAATTTTACTAATCAGATAGGGTAACACAATAGCAATTACAACGACAAATTAAATTACTTACGTCCCAACCTTGATAGAAGAAGGTATTCCTAAAGAGAAATGCATAGGGATCAGCATCAGACTCATCAGATAGCATTTTGAACATCGAAGGAAAAGGTTTCACTTGTTTTCCTTGATTTTGCTGCAGCATCTGAACGCCTTTATTATGTGGAACTATCATCTCGTCCAGGTCGATCAGCAGAAGCCAATCAGCTTTAGATACTGATCGATGCAAGCAGTCATGACTTGAGACAAGCTGACCTTCCATCCTAGACAATGGCTAAGTTTTAAGATCCTCAAAATAAAACGGAATTGATATTAAAGGTTGTCACGGTTGGCAAGAAATAAGCAAAACGAGTCGTACTCATACTAAACGAAAAACATTTTGAGTATGAGCTCGAAGATTTAAAACTTACCAAAGATGCAGATCATAAAACTGAAAAGATAAAACTGTGAAAAGTTCTTTGTGATTCGGATAATTTCTTAACATGCAATCGAGCTGATCACCGACAGACATGTTGTAGAAGTAGAAATGAGAGACGCCAAGAATACGGTTTAGTTCTATCCATTCCACTATCCATTTGACGTCGTTGAAGGAGTCATGCAAAGGCCTTACACACAGGTGAATATTCGTCTAAAATAATAAATTGGATGAAAAGAAAAGAAGGAAATTTTATCTATAACGAATGATGGATAAGGCTATCGCTAAGATTTGACTATTAAATAGCTATTAGAAGGATATGAGTAGGATCAGTCTAAAGTATTTTCATTTCATAGCTGATACAGAACAGAGCTTCAATTTGTACAATGTGCAAGGCAAAGTGACAGGAATTTTATAGTTCGTAATATAGTAACATACCTGTCCATTACTTTTGGGTGTTGTGTCCATTATTTTTAGAAGATTACTAGCAATACGCTGGGGTGACGATAATGATATTACTGAGACTGAACCATTCACTGTATCTTCAGCTTTTAAATTGTTCATTAAGCATAATATGAAGACTGCCCCGTAATATCTGTAGTGGTGTTCTTTTATGGGCTAGAAGAAAAAAAATTACAGTTTATTCAATACAATGTACAATACAAAAATATGGAAATGCGTATAGCTGATCGAACCCGTCCGCATAAAAGGTGGTAGGCTCTGCAAGAATCTCCCTTCCATCGGAGTATGGTGCTAGCTTACTTGTTTTCAGTGAAATTTAGTTGATCAGGCTTCATCATCGAATCTTTCCCAATCACCACTCTTACTGAAGTCAAGAATAATGAAAATAAAATAAAATAAAATCTAAAGCAGAAGTTGCATGGTAGTAAATAAAGACGATAATTAGATTAAGTGAGTAAATTGACTTAAGAGAGTCACCTTAACTTCAGCTCGGAGGCTGTAGGTGCGATTATCACGCAACCACAAACGACAGAACACCTGGTCTTCCGCAGTGACTTTAGTGACACCTATCACTCGCACAGCTGCTCGTTTTCGCCTCTCCACGAAAGCGGAGTACACGTAGAATGTATGCCTGCAAGAATGCTTTTAATAAGTGGCACAAAAATATTGGTAAGTTACTATCAACGTGCGACCTTACAATTTTAGATGCCTTTAACTACTTCGAAAATAGTATTGAACTTTCCTGTTTCTTTGTGGTGGGGCAAGCATCCTTCAACCCCCCAGTTTCGATGCCCCTTAGCAGTTACTTCTTCAAAAGGATTATTAAAAACAAAAACGAAAAATTTATCAACCGAAATAGTTTACTACTGGATATGCGCCTTCTACTTTCCATTCTAACCACGCTTGGAAAAGGTTGACGGCAGTAGTGAGGTGTTACAGCTAAAGGAAGCGCTGCTGCCCGTTTCCTGGTTGTCCTTTACACAGCTTTACGACACCTACTGAAAGATGTAGAATGTATTGTGTTCACAATTTCAATGCTGTATGGTTGCACTAGATAAATTTTCAAACTAAACTTGCCTACCTGGTATTAGCCACGGGTTGTCGTACAGCATCAAGAGGCGTCGTCTGCGAAAGATATACTTAGCCCTATTTCAACTTGCATGGTCTGATTAAAAACATGTTAAAAAAGGCGAAAAAAACCTTAACTAATTAATAAACAAATACCAAAAAGTAATATTTACCTGCAGGTTTCTATATTTAATGTTCTCTATGTTATTTTGCTTAAACCCCAGAGTATGCTTAGAAACTAAACTGATAACAAGCAATATAAACATTTTAATAAAGTTATACACTTTCTTTTCATAGCACCGGCACATTTTCAATTTCTTGGTTGAAATTGTTGATACATAAGAGGATGTTACATTATTTGTTCTCTGCTCTGATATGGTTCTAGAAGAATAGTTTCCCTAACCGCTGCTGACCATAGGGACTATAAGCAATATTGACCAAAGTTGTGCTTATAAAAATACCGCGCTATTATAAAACTAAACGTTCATAGTCATCTGTGTTTATAGAACGTTGGTAGGTTTAGAAGAAATATTTTGTGTGAGCACAATTAGTGTTATTCCAAGGTGTTATTGTATTCCATAATATTTGATAATGTAATGAATGATATAAACTTGTTTGAAAGAAGATATAAAGGATGGATGTTCTCAAAACAGCATATTAATAAAAATCAATTTTTAGATTTATAAAAAAATGTTGGTATGGTAAATTCGATTATAAATAAAACTAAAATAAATAATCAACATGGATGATTCAATAATTTGTATTTTTAGGGTTCCTTACCGGTGTAGTACCCATTGGTGATACTGATCAAAAATTTTAAAGAAAACCATAATATTATGCGTTGTTATATTTAATTCGTTAACATTTTTCTATAGTAAGCGTTTTCCATAATTCCTAATGATTCAAAGCATAGTTGGGTTAAGTCTAATCTGAATGGCCTGTTGTATGTTCTGATCATCTTCAAGGACAGACTTGATTGATCTCTCGCAGTCTTTCCTGGACCCTCTTCCAGAGTCGACGGGACCACCTGTGGGCAGTCCGGTCCACTACTGACGGGTAAGTAAGGCACTTTGGATAACAATCTAGGCAGTTTTGCTGTAAACAAATAATTACTGGCCTTTAATCTTTCAAGAATTCTGAATAAAAATCTTTTTTTTTTTACACTAATTTGGCCATAACTTGTTAATTTCCTATATGATTTTCTTGTATATTTCTTTTTGCACTTTCTTGTAAATACGCGTCTTTTGAGCATTTTTTAATATCATATCTTCACAACTCTTTGATAAGGGGATCGCACTTTTTCGTGAAATCGGGCCTATACTGGAGCGAACGAAAAGACATTTCCAATGGCAAAAAGGTCTGAAAAACTCAGAATTTGTTCAATTGAAATCCTCGTCCTTTTTTTAGAAGTCGGTTAATACTTTTACAAATTAAAAATAAATCATACACGTCACCAATATTTTAAATTTACAAGACCGTGATTCTTTCTACCACAAGTTCACTTACACGTACTACCTCACAAGGAATCAAGGCGTAATTTTATGTACCTATAACTGTTTACATAGGCTAAATAGCTCTAACTTAAACTAAAAGATCATACAAATACAAGTACATACATACATATATTCACGCCTTTATCCCTACTGGGGTAGGCAGAGCATAAACGACCTAATCAAAGGTCGTTTCGCCACGTCTGACAAGTTTTGAGGGATATTCAAGATAGATCTGTATATTGCTATAATGACAGGTTGTCAGCCCTCGAATCCCTTAGCTGAATTTTACAGCATGCCCGGGAGGAGATGCAGCTGGCACATTCTATGTTTTTTTATCACTCCCAGTCCAGCATGGAATTAAATACAAGTAGGTACTTACTCGATAATGATGCAACCGGGCCATTAGAGAGCTAACATATATGTTATAACTGCTATTTTCGTCTAAGAATTTATTCACCATATGGACGCCGCAAGTGGAAGCTTTTGAAGGTCTTATAACGTATTTGCTTCGTCTGCCGTACCAGTTCATTAGCTTTAAGCGTCTCGTCTTCTTTGACGTTCTCAAGGGTACTGGTGCTTTTGGATCATCCTAGAAGTGAATGTATTGATGTATCTTTAAGAAGACTTTAATCTGAGATACATAAGTAATATGGCGCATACGATCTAGATGCAAGAGTATACGATCTAGATAAAAGAGACGTTTATATTTACGGATAATTGTGCTATTTTTTAAGTAGAAACACGTTTCGCATTGGAACGACTTTTTCCCGACCGACGATGTCTCAATCGATTTGCACCAGTTGTGGTCGCGAGTAGTAACTGATGTGGCGAGCTGAAGATATACAAAATGTACCTATCTTAAAAATGTTTACGGGATGATAATGATCATAACAATGCCACTCACCGCAAAGCCCTGATAGAAGAAGGCATTCCTAAAAACCAACGAGAAATCACTATCTGCTAGTGCATCATCAGAAAACATTTCGAACATCGCAGGGTACGGCACAACTCTTCTTCCGTAGTACCTTCGCAGCATTTTCATCCCGGTGTCGTGAGGTAGTATTACTTCGTCTAAGTCAATTGGCATGAACCAGTCAGCCTTAGACATTGAGCGATACATGCAATCTTGGCTGGATGCTAGTTGACCTTCCATCCTTAAACAAACAGTTTTTTTTTTAATGCGAGAACCTTCTTGGTTGAAAGTGGTGTATGTATACTTACCAAATATCCGTAAAAGGTAACTGAAAAGGTAGGACCGTGAAGAGTTGTTCTTGTCTTGGATATTTCCTTAGCATGCAGTCCAAGCGGTCACCGACACTCATGTTGTAGAAGTAGAAATGAGAAGCGCCCAGCATCTGGTTCAGCTCTATCCACTCCACCATCCACTCTACGTCATTGTAGGAACCGTGTAAGGCTCTCACACATATGTGGAGGTTTGGCTGAACCAAAAATTATATGGGTACTTAATGAAGATTTTAATAGGGAACTCGGCATACTATTGTAAATCTTGAAAATAACAATTAGAATTCTCGCGGCCACAGATGAAACTTATGCCAATCGAAGTATCATCGTGGCCTCGACATTTTATTATGCTTATTTCCAAAATTTCCAAAACTATACCAAAATATGCCTTTTCTGCCAAAAATTAAAATCAATCACTATTGCAATTTCAATTGGTTCAAATTAATTTAAATATATCTTGCAAATTTTTCACCATTTTGTCTTTCTACCATCTTTTCTAAAGCAAACAAAAAGCGAAAAAGGAATAAGTGAACAATATTTGGCGAGAGACAGAAGAGGCTAACCCTCGACATACCTTACCACATTTTTTTGGTGTTATATCCATCACTGTAAGTAAATTAGAAGAGAAATTCTCCCTTGCGGAGAAAGAGACAACTGATATTTCACCTCCAGGAGCATCCTGACGGAACTTAGACTTCAGATTATATAACGGTTCCAGCAGACATAATACAAAGGCAGCTGTGTGATACTTGTAATGGGTGTCTTTGATAATCTGAAGATAGAGTAGGTACATGTTATATTACTAAACGAAGAACCAATAATTGTGATTTAATTTTTAATATGAAAGAGTAAATCCATGTTTTCTTTTTTTAATTGATCAAAGTAGTAATGGATTAGATGTAGCCGGAAAGCAGACCCAAGCACTAGGGAGGGAAAACACTAGGTAGGACAAGAAGAATGGATTTGCTTTGACTCTATTGGTGACTCTATGATCATTGTAGGCTGACGAATCCAAGCAGTGAGCTAACGAAAAGCCTGAAAGTAACCGGAATTTCACAAACAGTTGTTTTCAGTTGTGTTATGTCGGAAAGCCAGTACCTTCTTGGCTTCCAGGCGAAGAAGAATAAGACTGCTCACCTAGACTGGAGCAATGTTTCCCTCATAAAAAAAATTACCTCAATTTCAGCATCCAGAATGTAGCCCGTGTTTTTACGCCAAAAGCGACAGAACACTCTGTCAGTATTGTAGTTAGCTTTGATAACAGCAATCACTCTTATAACTGGTCGTTTCCGGAGGTCCAGGAATGCCGAGTATACGAAGAAGGCGTCCCTATCCATATGAAAAAAGTTGATATGTAGTACCTACACAAAATCTGATTTAATAGGTAAACATTTGTCGCAGCATTCAACTGAGGGTTAAATGAAAAATTTACCTATTTGCTTAAACAGTACTCCTTTTAAACAAATAGCGGGACACTTGAACGTATGAATATAATTTATAGCTAAATAAAATGTACATCTAGTGGAAGACCAAGTGGCAGAGAGAAGTAGCAAATCCGCTGGACAAATGCCATTTGGAGGCTATCTGCTGCAATACTCACTGGCCCAAGACAGACTGTCCTGGAGAAACCTCACCTCCAGAGCAACGTTTGATGGTCACAACCCCTAGCCTGGAGGACACGACGAAGAAGAAGAGATTCTATCCTAAGACTTTAAGTCTTGTTATGATCACTCACTTAGTACCAGTGACAGGCTGCCATCCGCCATCAACTCCCAGCTTTAGAGAAGGCCGCTCAGGGCCTAGGATTTTTCTCAATTCCTGACACAGAAAGAAGTTAAGTTATGATATGATTCTATTATATAAATCTATGGTCACTTTACCCAACTTAGGCATATTTATTCTTTTACATATTTATAATTTACGCGAAAATTCGAGCTCGCTTTGCTCGCGTTAGATATTATTTCTTTCGTGAGTTTTTCTTTTTATTTCATTGAAAAGTCAAGCTAGCTTCACACGCCCCAAGTGTTCTTTTGTGTTTTTATCTATTTATTTTCCTGAAGAGTCTAGCTCGCTTTGTTCGCATTACATTTCAATGAACTTATATGTCTACTGTTTGTTCACTACCTAATATTAAAATTTATTATGATATGATAAAGTGCTGTATAAGTTTTTTAAGATTGAAGATTAAAATGCAATTTAATTCATTACCTATTTTGCTACTTACCTCTCCGTTGGTGTCGGGGAATGTTTTGCGCCGGACAGAAGCGAGTCCAGCTGGAGTCTTGGAAATCATAGTGTCGAATACAATAAATAATATGAGCATGTTGACACAGAAGTTCATCTTGTTGTGCATAAACCTCCACCACATGTTTTTTTTTTATATCTGCTTGTCTAAGCCAATAAATAGTAAAATAAAAAACGATGTGTTCCAGTCGATTGATTCCAATTTTTTTTTCATGCAAAAAATTATGACGTCATAGCTGGGAAATGTACCACATTGCCTACTTATTGGCAACATCAATCATCATCTACGTACTTTAGAACCTCCTTAACAAGTATCAGAAAAATCAGAAAACTCAGAATGAGGTTCCCGTTTTTTGTTTCTATATTATAACAGCAATGAACTAATCATGAGTAACGTTTATATCAAACTGCTAAAGATGAGGTCATATTTAGATAAATTAAGGTGCCTACCCATTGTTAAATAACTAAGCACATCACACACGTTGACTTTATTTTAACAACAAGTGGTGTGGTCTAATAAAATAAAATCGGCCAAGTGTCAGTCGGACGCGCGCACGAAGAGTTCTGTAGGTACCATTATCAACAACGGCATAAAAAATCACGTTTATTGTAGAGAGCCTCCCTTTAATTTAATTTAATAATTGATTTTGAAGTGAACATAACTACAAATAGATATACTGATAATACTTCAAGCGTCTACATGTTGCCGTTATAAGTTTTGAGCACAAAACGCCAAAACATCACGTTTCTTGTATAGTAGCCCCCTTAAATACTTATTTTAACCTGTTTTTAGCATTTGTTACATTATCATCATCAAGTAAAAGGTGCAGACAGTACAACGGCTTCTTTATTTCTTTTGAACCATAAAAATGCTGAATATAAATGGTAACAATCTAGCATATGTTGGTAGATATAAGTCAATAATATGCTATTTTAATCTACATGGATGATTTAACAATTTGTAGATTTAGGTGCCGACTCGGTGCATTATTGGTGATACTGATCAAGTGTTTTAAAGAAAACCATTATTACTATACGTGGTTATACTATAATATATCTTATCTTGATTCTAAGCATAGTTGGGTTAAGTCAAATCTGAAAGGCCATTAGTATGATCATCTTCAAGGGCAGACTTGTTCGATCTGTCGCAGTCTTTCCTGGACCCTCTTCCAGAGTCGACGGGACCACCTGAGGGCAGCCTGGTCCACTACTGACGGGTGAGTAAGGCACTTTGGATCTTCATTTAGGCAGTCTTGCTGTAAACAAAATATTACTGGTTTTTAACCTTAAAAAAAGTTCACTTTGAATTTGTTAAATTGAGGATTGTTAAAAAGATCATATTTTAATCCTAAACCGGTTTTAGCTGGGCGAAGGCGCCTTTCGATTTCCTTATCCTGGCTTCGACGACGTCGTCATCTGAACCACCACTGTTGGTCACGGTGCTGCCGAGATATGTAAACTTTGCGACAGATTCCAGAGGTGACCCCCCAAAGCGTGATCGTTCGACTATCGCTCATCTGGACTCGCTCTCGGTCTCGACGGTTTTTTTAGCGTTAATTCGTAGGCCTTTCTCTTGAGATTCATTTTGACATCCGGTAGCGAAGACGAAACCAACACTAAGTCGTGTCGTCCAGGTGTGTATTTTCATTTACAGAAAGCATTAGTTTTATACATTTCCTGGGGCCATAACGGAATTTGATACAATTCCTAGGAAATTAATATGTTTTCCAGTATAAGGGTGTATTAATAAATCTTTGAAACAATATTTTATACATTTTCTAGAAATTGTATGTAATTCCTAGGTTTCATACATTTCCGGTAACATTAACATATTAATGTTTACATAAGCTCAATCTTACATTATATAAGCTCATAGGGTCGTATTTATAATCAGCTCTCAAGAGTGACAGCGAATTTGAGTTTGTATCAGAAATGTCATTTCAGTACAAAACGACCTGTCAAATCCAAACTTAATATAGCTCTCAATCTTGAGATCGCTTTATAAATACGAGCCATAGAAATACTTACTCGATAATGATGCAATCGGGCTATTTGAGAGTCGACATAGATGTTATAACTGCTATTTTGGTCTAAAAATTCATGCACCTCATGGACGCCGTAAATGGCAGCTTTTGAAGGTCTTACAACGTATTTGCTTCGTGTGCCGTACCAGTTCATTAGCTTTAAGCGTCTCGTCTTCTTTGACGTTTTCAAGGGCACTGTTGCCTTTGGGTCATCCTAGAAGTAATAAGTAAAATTATACCTATCTTTAAAAGACTATAATAAAATGATACATAAATAAAATAATATGCCGCATTCTCTGTCAACTGAAATTATAGGATCAAGATCCGCCGACAGGAAAATGTAAAAAAGTGTAGTGGTATCATTGATTGACTTGAATCCCTGCTGCAATGAAGGACTAGTCATAATTGTATAGTTGAAACATTATACGACAGATGTCGCTAGCGTCCACTTGACGAGTAAGAAATAGCAGATCACTTTCACCGCTCACAGCTAAGCCGCCGTAGCTTAGTTGGTAAAGCGTTGGGCCGGTTTTCCAAGGACGCGGGTTCAAAACTTGTCGGCGGATGAAATTTTTGATTTGTTATTTCTAATATTATTTAGAAATAATATAGCACTGTGAGTGAAAAACCTAATAAAAAATATTTGTTCCATGTTAAAAAAAGACGGTTTGATGTGCTGGTGGGTACGGATAGATATTTATAATAATTATCATTCGGAATAATTGTTAGGCCCGGATGGTGTAGTGGATAGGACCGCGGCCTTCTGTGCAGGAGGTCGTGGTTCGAATCCCACAACGTACCAATGTGTTTTTCGGTTTTCGAATTTCATATGTACGTTTATTCGGCGCTTTTACGGTGAAGGAAAACATCGTGAGGAAACCTGCACACACCTACGAAGAAATTCAAAGGTGTGTGTAACCTAATCTAGGATTGGGTCTGGTTTCCTTTTTGGGTTGCGGAGGTCAGATGGCAGTCGCACTGTGTAAAAACCAGTACCCTTGTTCAATCCCCTAGATTAGGTAGCCGACCCCGAGAGATACGGGAAAAAGGCTAGGAAGATGATGATCATTCGGAATAATTGTAATATTTTGTAAGTCGAAGAACGTTCCGGTTGAAAAAGCATTGGAAACAACTTTTTCCGTCTCAATCGATTAGCACCAATTGTGGTAAAGTTGGTAACTGATGCGGTGAGCTGAAGGTATACAAAAGTATCTTAAAAATGTTTACGGGATTAATATACTGAACATTACAGTGCCACTCACCGCAAAGCCCTGATAGAAGAAGGCGTTCCTAAACACCAACGAGAAGTTATCTGCACTAAATTCAGCAGAAAGCATTTCGAACATCGCAGGGTACGGCACAACCTTCCTTCCGTAGTACTTGTGCAACATTTTCATCCCGGTTTCGTGAGGTAGTATTACTTCGTCTAAGTCAATTGGCATGAACCAGTCAGCCTTAGACATTGAGCGATACATGCAATCATGGCTTGAGGCTTGTTGACCTTCCATCCTTAAACAAAAGAAGAGATTTTTTTTAATGCGCTTGTCAGTTAACAAGCAATAAAACTTCGCACAAGAGATTGAAATGAGCCTTAAGCAGACCCGCGTGCTAGCCACCTTAAATCTCGGTTTTTAAATGTTTTCAAGAAGAACTTGTATCATCATTATCATGGGGAGCATCCTTCATCTTGAAGAATCAATATCAACTTTACCTAAGTACTATACCTATAGTATAGAGTGCCATTGAAGTGAAGGCTAAATTCCGTCTCTGGTATAAAGGTGTTTTTTTTTTGTTGTTGTATTATACTCACTCACTTGGGACACAGTTTAACATATAAGCTGATGATTTAAAAAATACTAAATGTTTTTAACATACTTAACAATATACCTATAAGTTTTTTTAATATACTCACAAAATATCCGTAAAAGGTAACTGAAAAGGTAGGACCGTGAATAGTTGTTCTTGTCTTGGATATTTCCTTAGCATGCAGTCCAAGCGGTCACCGACACTCATGTTGTAGAAGTAGAAATGAGAAGCGCCCAGCATCTGGTTCAGCTCTATCCACTCCACCATCCACTCTACGTCATTGTAGGAACCGTGTAAGGCTCTCACACATATGTGGAGGTTTGGCTGAACCAAAAATTATATGGATACCTAAATATTTACTGTCTATAATTATTCCAACAATTAAAATCATTTACCGTAGCACCTTTCAACTGATAAAAATTGTAACTTAATTTAAAGATGTTCAACATAGTCTTAAGCCTATATAGATATATATTCATTATCTTTCGGCTATCTTTTCAAAATCAAACAATAAGCGAAAAAAGAATAAGAGAACAATATTTGGAGAGAGACAGAAGAGGCTAACCCTCGACATACCTTACCAGATTTTTTTGGTGTTATATCCATCGCTGTAAGTAAATTAGAAGAGAAATTCTCCCTTGCGGAGAAAGAGACAACTGATATTTCACCTCCAGGAGCATCCTGATGGAATTTAGACTTCAGATTATATAACGGTTCCAGCAGACATAATACAAAGGCAGCTGTGTGAGACATGTTATGGTTGTCTTTGATAATCTGAAGATAGAGTAGGTACATGTTATATTACTAAACGACGAACGAATAAGTTTCATTTGATTATTTAGTTATGAAACAGTAAGTAAATGTTTTCTTTTTTCAATTGATCAAAGTGGAGTAAATGCCCGGAAAGTGGATCCCGGCACTAGGCCGGGAAAACATAGGTACTTAGAAGAAGTAGAAATGGATCTGCTTTGACTCTATTGGTGACTCTATGATCATTGTGGGCTGACGAAGCAGGCTGAAGCAGTGCGCTAACCAAAGGCCTGAAAGGAACCGGAATTTCACAAACAGTTGTTTTCAGTTGTATTGTGTCGGAAAACCAGTACCTTCTTGGCTTCCAGGCGAAGAAGATGAAGTCTTCTCACCTAAACTGTAGCAATGTTATCCTCATAAACAAATTACCTCAACTTCAGCATCCAGAATGTAGCCCGTATTTTTACGCCGAAAGCGACAGAACACTCTGTCTTTATTTTTGTAGTTAGTTTTGATAGCAGCAATCACTCTTACAACTGGTCGTTTCCGGAGGTCCAGAAATGCGGAATATACATAGAAGGCGTCCCTATGAAAAAGGTTATTATGTACACAAAATTTGATTAAAACATTTTTCGCAGCCTGAGGGTTAAATAAAAAAATCAAAAATACTCCTTTTAAGCAAATAGTCAAATATGTTGTTGTTGTAGTCCAACAACAATATAATTTATAGCTAGAAAAAATGTATATCTAGTAGAAAGCCAAGTGGAAGGGAGAAGGAGCCGAGGCAGAGCGCCTACCCGCTGGACAGATGCCATTTTGGAGCCTGTCCGCTGCTATACTCACTGGCCCAAGACAGGACAGACTGGCCTGAAGACACCTCACACTCAGCCTGAAGGACACGAAAGTTTAAGTCTTAAAATGATTTTAAAACATGTAAATATTTACAATGATCACTCACTTAGTACCATTAACGGGCTGCCAGTCGCCATTAACTCCCGGTTTTCGAAATGGCCGCTCAAACCCTAATATTTTTTTCAATTCCTGTTACATAAAGAAAAAGTTATAGTCAGGCTGCCTGATGGTGGTGTAACGAAACTGGTCACTTTAATAAATAATATATAGTGGAACTAGTGTGAATAGTGTTTTATTAATAGTATAAGTTAAGTGATGATGATTTAGGGCGGATCACAGGGTTGCTGGGTCGAGGAAGTTTCGACCACTATACGTATTTATTCTTTTGCATATTTATCAACATGATGAACTCTGTCATTAGCTACGTAAGTTTTTAAAGATCTTTATCTTGCTACTTACCTCTCTGTTCGTGTCTGGGAATGTTTTGCGTTTGACAGAAGCGAGTCCATCTGGGTTCTTGGAAATCATGGTGTTGAATACAATAAATAATATGAGCATGTTGACACAGTAGTTCATCTTGTTGTGCATATTACACATATGCTATTATATATTCTGTGCATATGCGCAAACTCTACCACGTCGTAGAGCCCTTTCATGTGCCTTTCATTTGATACTCCAATCGATTGATTTCTATTATATATTATTTTTATTTCAAAATTTTATGACGTCGTAGCTGGTAAACGTACACAGTACTTATTGGCAACATCAATATGTACATGCTCTAGACTAAGGCTCGTATTTATAAAGCTATCTCAAGATTGAGATCAATATTGAGTGCGGATTTGACAGGTGCTTTTGTACTTGAATGACATTTCTGATACGAACTCAAACTCGCTGTCACTCTTGAGAGCTGATTATAAATACGGGCCTAAAACCTCCTTAACAAGTATCAGAAAAATCAGAAAACTCAGAATGAGGTGCCCGGTTTTTGAAAACTAACTCCTATCATAGAGCCTGCTCTATAACACAATTTTCACTTAATTTAGTCTTAGTCATTATTTTGCTATCTTGAGGATTTCAACGGTTTCAATATAGGTAAATACACACAAAATCTTCAGAAAATAATTGTATTTCACTATCTTTTCTACATTTAAACTGCAAAGAACTATTCATGAGCAACGTTTACATCATACTGCAAGATGAGGTCGCATTTGCTTATAACTAAAATACTCATTGTTAATTCAATTCAATTTATTTATTTATTTATAAATTTGTAACATAACAGGAACACATTACAATAATATCAATGATAACAACATACACTCACAGGTCAAATACAAGTGGTGTGATCTAACAAAATCAGCCAAGTGCGAGTCGGAATCGCGCACAAAGGGTTCTGTACCATTATCAACAACGGCATAAAAAATCACCTTTGTTGTATGGGAGCCTTCCTTGATTTATTTTAATTTAATAATTGATTTTGAAGTGAACATAACTACAAATAAATATTCTGTGAATACTTCAAGCGTCTACATGTTGCCTTGCCGTTATAAATATTGAGCAAAAAACGGCACACATTGCACACTTGTAAAATTTGTCAGAATTAATTTTCCTATTTTGTTGTATTTTTATGCTTAGGTTAAGTTAGTTTAGTAAGGTTCCTGCTGAAAACCAGCGCTACTGTCTTGGACTTTAGCACATGCTGAGCTGGGAACCTTTTCGGTATCTTTTGTAACTTTTAGGCTATTTAGTTTTAAGTTGTCTAACTGTAATAACTGGTACCGAATAAATGATTTATCTATCTATCTATCTATCAATCAAAAAAACACGTTTCTTGCATAGGATAGGAGCCCCCATTAAATATAGTTCTTTTGATCTGTTTTTAGCATTTTTTACATCATTATCATCAAGTAAAAGGGATAAACAGTAGCAACGACTTCTTTATTTCTTTTGAACCATAAAATTATGAATTTAACTGGTAGAAATCTAGCAGTGGCAATAACCCTAGATTCAAGCTTTTTAGGCTCGTATTTATAAAGCGATCTCAAGATTGAGAGCAATATTAAGTATGGATTTGACAGACAGTTTTGTACTGACATTTTGACAATGACATTTCTGATACGAACTCAAACTCGCTGTCACTCTTGCGAGCTGATTATAAATACGGGCCTTAGTTATTTATTATCTATTTACTTATTGCTTCTTAAATGAAGATTTTTAGGTATTTTTGTCGTCTTTGAGTCTGTGGTCAACTGCACTAGGTTCCATTTACTATATTGGATCCCTTAGGTCCCAGTGTTGAAGTGTAAGCTGTGTAGGTAATAGGATCGTACCGCTCTTGAGTCGAGTGAATATTCATAGAGGAATATCGAGTGGGTTCCACTCCGGTGATGCGTGGTTCTAAATATCGATTTTATGTGAGTATAGTGTTTTTATCTCACGACTAACGCTCGGCCATACTCGTGGTTGTGCATACGGACACGCGCCCTTGTGTGCGTAACTATAGGTTTACTATACATGGTGTAAAAAAAATTACTACGTTCCTTTAAACCACATGTTCTACTGATGATTAAAAAAAAACCCCAAAGCACAAAATTTTTAGCTCGAAATAAAATTTTTACTTGTCCATACAAAACTGCAGATCCCGGATCCCGGAGAGCATCTTTGTATGGAAAAGGCAATTTTTTTTTTCGTGCAAAAATTATTCTTCTTTGGGAAAGTTGTTTGGTATCATCAGTAGAACGTGTGGTTTAAAGGAACGTAGTACTTTTTTTTACACCCTGTATAATAGCAAGCACACGCACACTAAGAAAATGCGTGCGTAGGTACATTTATACACACAAGTATGGCAAAACACTACAGTTCGAAACTAACGCGGTTCTCACACTCGAGCAGAACCTGCTTGACTATGCTCCCATCGTTGTGTTAGACAATGAATCCAATGGACAATATCTGCCTGCTCCACCAGATCTGCATCCAGTGTGAACGGGCGATTATTTGCGTTACTGGTCATATTTTAAGCTGCAACAAACATTATGCTGTCATAACCCGCCCAATATCCAATGGATAACATAACTAAGCAAAATTTATCATTCAAAATCCCTAATCCCCTGCATATTCACCACAAAACCTCTCGAAATTTCCACCCGGAGCGCTGAAAAGCGTCAAAAGCGAAATAGAAACGCAAACAGGGTTGCCAGTACCATGAGTAGATTTGCCAAAAAATGCATTGCGAAATTCCCCATTTACTGGTAGAAAATATTCAACGATACACGCTATATTCAGAAAATTATAAATTTAGTAAGTTAACAGTGCACCGACAAACTACACGTAAAACTATTTAGTATTATCAATATCCAATCCATACTAATTTTAAAAGCTCGAAAGTAACTTAGTCTGTTTAATTGTTGCTGTTTCACTCACGCCTAAAATGGCTAAGCAGATTTTAGACAGGACGTTAGATAGTCCCGATAACGCATATGATTGCTCGTTTTGCTCTTTTAATAATAATCAAAATGTAAAAAAAACTAATCAAAATTTAGTGTATGAACCTCAAAATATGTACAAATAACGCGAGTCGCTGCTGATACCATTTATTTGTATGGGAGGATATTTTTTCATATTTCATCGTCTGTTTCTTGGGAAAAGTTGTTCAGTTTCATGAGTAGGTTCATACAGTCAAATTCGATCAGCAAATTTTTATACACTTGGTATGTTTTATTTATAATGTCAGCACTCACGTTCACGCGACGATACTTTTTCAAACCAGTGTGAAATCCCCCGCATTTTGGGGTAAACCCCACACACTGGCAACTCGAAATGCCAAAATGCCGAATGCACCCGCAACGCATTCAAATGCAGCAGTTTGGAGGAGCGGAGGGTGCGACCCTCCCAGACAAAACTATTGATTTTTGGCCCCTCTCTGTGGGGCCTCTAGCCGATATTATTAAAAATAAATGGCGACGAAATGATGCTGATGGGGTGGGATGACATTGAATCGGTAAAGTTGTTATATTGGGTCATTACATAAATGTAATGCTTGGTCATCCTATCGTGGATAAGCTAATAATGATTGTTCTGTACTACCGTGAATCACTCTATCGTTGTTGGTCGACCTTAAGTATCGCACTCGTCCGCAGGCGCATACACTTCGGCCAATTCGGCAAGGGCGCGACTTAACTAAGTTTAGTCATGCATGATACTTAGAAAATGACAAAAATGTTTCTAACGCCGCATTGTTTTCTTTGACATCAAATCAAATCAAACATAGCACACATAAAATGAAACACTTATTTTTTTAAATGCCATGTCACAAAGTTAAAACTTGACTAAACTCAAGTAAACATCCATCATTTAATATTCCTATCGATTCGTTGAGGGTTAAGTTAGCTAAATCTTGACTAGAATTATTGCCATCCCTTTCTGTTCTCTCATGATAGAAAATGACAGGTATAGACTTACTTATATTAGTTAACTCGTGAACTTAGATAATTACTCGGATTTGGATATTCAATCAAAAGGAATGGGCGAACGTTAGATACGTATTTAAAAGCACTCTTGCTTTTACAATTTTCGTCGATAATACGCATATGTGGGTAGAGGCACTCTCCAACTCGTTATTTTTAAACCGAAGCAGTATAAGAACACTTAAGTATTCACTTAACCCTCTTTGTGTTATAAAACTTCTATTTAAATGCTAATTTTACAGCTATAAGTTGTTACACTGTGGGTTAATATCGTTCAAAAGTCTCCAGTGATTTATAAGGGCTTATCGAGACAAATTTATTCGCTCAAGTTAGCCGATAACGTCGCGAAGTTATCGAAACGATACTATGACTAGTCCAGTCACTTTAGGAAAACTATTATGCACGTAAACGCAACCTTCTTTTACAATGCACAATCTTTTAATACGAACAAAAAAATAAAAACAATATTATAGAAACATGAAATTATTTAATTTACAAGCTAAAAGTTACATTCGAGTGAGATTTGTACCCACAATCTTCGGCGTACATTTTACGGTGAAATGAAATGAAATGAAAACCATTAACGCATACGAGTCCAAATATGACCACCTATTTTTGATAATTTATTTTTGTTTGGTTACCTTTACTGAGTGAAAATAACTGATAAAAAAATTGTGGTCATATTTGGACTCGTATGCCGTAAAGGGTTAACACAATGTGTAAACTATGATTCACTGGGCTAAATAGGCTCACGGTCCAATAAGTTTGAGTCTAGCGATGCGAATTCTCGAATATAGTGTGTTTTATTTGAATTCTTTTGTGAGATGAAAACATTATTGATGGAAGTTGTCTTCACTTGACAGCTTAGGGTTCATTATTTTTGTATGTTTGTAGACTTGCTTGACGGTTTTATTTTTATTGTTTTTTTTCTGATGGTAATTTTACGCAAACGGGACTCGAACCTAAGACCACGGCTATCCGTGCCGCAGCTCTATCCATATATCGCGTGTTCAAGCCAGTACGGTCCAAAATTTCAGGTCTCTTTTTTAACGACAATTTGGTTTTAATGTCGATTTTGTTTATGTACCTACTTTTCCATTTAACGTCAAATTAGTAGCAATGTAAAAATATGATATTCAAGAGATACATATAATTATTCCAAATATTTCGACAAAGCATGATCATCAAATAACTATGACGTATTTTTAGTTCAAAGTAGGTACTATGATATGACTTGACTTAGTTTTGAATACAATTCGAAAAAATCTTGGATGCAAACTATTAATCAAGCCGGAAGAACGCCACACACTTGAGGAATCTTCTGATGATAAGTAAAATATATGTAGATACTAGGAACCTCGGATATTTCGAGCTTTACATGGAGACCGCCTCTCCGTCAGAAATCGTATTAATGTTGAAGAGGTTTGGATTAAAGAAATAACAGATAGGTACGTCACGGCACTCCGCTTTCTTATTCCAGAAAGCGTTCGTCCTGCTTGTTTACCTGGGCGAATTAACAAAGCGCTACTTTATTTACCCTAACTAAGGCTCGTATTTATAAAGCGATCTCAATATTGAGAGCAATATTAGGTATGGATTTGACAGGTCGTTTTGTACTGAAATGACATTTCTGATACGAACTCAAATTCGCTGTCACTTGAGAGCTGATTATAAATACGGGCCTAAGCAACTGTTCAGAGACAGGTAACTTATATAACACTTTTTACTTAAATAACATTATTGTTGTACCTTCATAAAAAATAGGGCGATGGGCCGGCCCCAAAACCTTCAGAGCAGTGCTACAAGGTTGTACAAGCACCATTCATCATCAAATAGATAATAATTTTTAGGTTTATGTGCATCACTAGCGATAGTTTCTGTAGGTAGACTAGAATTAAGATTTTTGTAATATATTGCCAGTGAGGGTAGGTAGTATCGTTCAAGCCGCTTGCTGGCTGTCAAAACCGATCGGTCGCCGGGAGCGCACGCATTCTTGCGCTTATCGCCAAATTTTCAAGAAAATTTATAGTCGTTACTGGTAGCTGCCATCGCTAAAGGCACACCAGCGTTTGGATTGAAGTTCTAGAAGAAGATCTCGGGCCCGAGGAGTTGAAGACCATCAGAGGCACCGGTGAGTTGGCTTTGATTCGATTACTATTTTTCACTGGTGTTTCTTTTCGTTGTTCGTTCGCTTTCGTTTCGCACCCATTACAAACCCTCGAATCGCGGGGGTTTGTACACTTTATTTTGGTCTTTACCGAGCCGGATACTTCTGCTGGTGGAAGCAGCTACCCTCCCCCATCTGCAGAAGTAAATCGCATTGTATCGAAATTGTCTGAGCTATAGAATTCAATGAGCTATAGGAAGTTGGTAAAGGGCTGAGATTCATTCTAGTTTAAAAAACTAAAATTAAATAATAATAACTGAAGACCAGTTTATTGCCAGGAGCATTTTCACAACATTACATTTTAATTATTGTTAAAAAATACAGAAAGATCACAATACTAGCTATTAAGAATCTGCGCAGTAACCGTAGAAAGGGCGCATTTTGCCTGTCGTCATACTGACCCCCAAACCGGAGACATCTCAAACAACCTGCAGATTTTTGTAGATCTAAGCTGGGGATTGCCAGGAGCATTTTGACAACATCTTGTTAAAACACAGATAGGTAGAATCAACGCAGTTACCGTAGCGCATGTCTCCCCGTTTTGTCAGTCTGACTTCAAAACCGACGACAACTTCAAACATCTTGCAGATTTATGTGAATTTAATCTGAGAGCGATTCGCACTAATTTGCACTTAACACGATTGCGTGGAAACGCTCGCTTGCTCCGAGCTGATATCCAATCGAATTCAAACCCGAATCGTCTGTTGACAGTCGGAAATTAAAACATTATGATATGTGACGAGTCGAGTGGCAGGCAGCAGTGGCAGGCAGGAGACTTCGCATTGCACTGCAAGTAATACAGGATTTTTTCGTTACTTCCATGCTGGAGTGGAAGCTATAGAAAAACATAAAAATTCTTCGTAGGTGTATGCAGGTTTCCTCATGATGTTTTCCTTCACCGTAAAAGCGCCGAATAAACGTATATATGAAATTCGAAAAACACATTGGTACGTGGTGGGATTCGAACCACGACCTCTGCACAGAAGGCTGCGGCCCTATCCACTACACCATCCGGGCTTTATGCAATGAATAAACCAGCTTGGAATTATAATTCTTCTGCGAACATGAGTGCAGTTTGCTTAATGTGCTGGCAGAAATGAAAATCTGGGCTGTGAATAGCTCTCGGCCATTTAGAAAAACTCGTTCATTTTCCCTTTGGTCTATAACCATTACAGCCATTACTTTCTATGTTCTATTATACTCAAAGGAATTCGAAATAAATATTCAACAAAGCCTTTAGATTTGTTGTTATACATAATGATAGATACCCTACCAACTTCTCTTTCTGGGTATAGTAGGTACTGTAAACGACGAAGAGACCCATAGGTTCATATATATTCTAGATAGCATACATCGACACATACATACATAAGTTCACGCCTATATCCCTTATGGGGTAGGCAGTGCGTAAAACGCCTCGTGAAAGGCGGCTTCGCCACGTCTGACAAAAATTGAGGGCAATTTTTGATTATAATGTGTAGGTTGTCAGTCCATCGCCTAAATTACAGTAAACTGTGACCCCTGAATCCCTTTGCTGGTTTTTACATCATGCCCGGGAGGAGATGCAGCTGGCACATTCTATGTTTTCTATCGCTCCTAGTCCAGCATGGAAGAAACATCGTCGAGACGAGATGCCATTAATTTCTGTGACGTAAGAATATTTTCGAGGTAGCGTATTGGACTCTGGGCAACCTTTTGTAACCATAATCAGGCGCAACGAATTGGTCTATTCGATCGGTCTATTTGATCAATTCCAACCTCTCTAATCTGGCCTTTACCCCGTAACACGACCAATCCGCCATAACAGACCAATATCGGGAGGCATAAAAAAAACTATCCCCGCGAAGATCGTTTATCGTCTTGAAGCACTTCGGTTTTATTGACAGTAAAACTTGTGTCGAAGCTAAAGCAATCTGTCTGCCTCCCCCCCCCCCCCCCCCTCTATCCCCCCCAACTCTATCTTAACTACACACATACAAATCAGGTAAATAATTGTCCAATGAAGATAATATTTCAAATAACTATTTCAGACAATACCTATACATGGATACAGTTCGTTTTTTTTTACATTGAGTTATCGATACCTACGTGTTTTACGACTTCAAAGAAATTCTTATTTCAAAACCGCAATTCCACGTTTGAACTTCTTAGACATTGTACAGAAAAAGCAATTCACACTCAACGTTAAAAAAACTAACTTTAGATACGATGCTGGTCATTAAATGCCATCTATGCGAGACAAGAAAAAACACAAATCCTAAAACATGATATTGCTATCAATTCGGTGAAAACTCGATTTAATGATTTAACTAAATCCCTACCAGTCACGTGTGTCTCTTGTTAAACCTTTAGCTAGACAAGGAAAAAATTATAACGAAATAATATTTTGTACTAGAGCCGACCGCGACCGTGTCATTATATCCGTGTTGTTTATTGGAAAGAAGAAAAAACTACGAACGCAATCGCTTTGATTGGATGGATGTAGGTACAAGCACAGATTTCTGTTTTTTATCCGTCTGCTACATAAGGAGGATTATGTTTTCAGACGGCTCCTTCAGAAGGAAAGTTAGGTTAGTTTAGGCACAGAATAGATAATAGCTAGGTTAGATTTTCCTCTTTTATTTATTTATTTATTGGAAAAATATACATTGTAACATAACAGACGTGAATCCAAAGCGTTACAAAGTTACACAAAAAAAAAAAAAACATATATAATAACAATTCGCCTAATTAAACGAATTATGAACGAATGCCTATACCCCAAGAGTAGGTACCTGGAAGAAATTTCTACCTTAGCAATAGAGCCACTTGTATTGTACTGGAAAATTAATTTTTTATTCACATGATGTCAACGAATATATAAAAATAGTCATAAAATCATAATACAGTTTACTTATTTCAAAGAAAAATAAGTAAAATCAGTTTATACGACTACACATACAGTAAAAATACAAGGATAAAAAAATAGAAGACCTTATTGTTAAACGGAAATTTCAACCGGGCAACCTTTAAATTATATTTTTTTATTTAAAAAAAAATGATTATTTTTTGTAAGCTTGGTTCCATCACTGCTGAGAAGCAATTTTTGCCAAAGCTCCCTGGAGAGTTGTTTGCATGGAATCGAACCACATTACCAGACTTCAATATTTGGACTGCGTTAGGACGGTTCACAACATTGGTTGAGACATTCCTTTTCTACATTCATTTAAAAAGTCAGGTGTAGGAATATCACGTTTAAATAATAACCAAAGAACTTGAACATTGAAACGCGTTTAAACTAAAAAAAAAAATGCATATTTTTGTATCGATTTAATTTTATTCCCGAAAAGTTACACGATACAAAAATATGCACTTTTTTTAACGTGTTTCAATGTTCAAGTTTAATTTGACATTAAGGTATTAAAATTAATAAGACAAAATTATTGAAATATGTTTTTATATGTTATTATAATACTAAATATTAGAATATGTTTAAAGGCAATTTATAATTTTTACTGTAGCAGCTACAGTGTAGGCAAATGCATGCGCAAGATATGTGTACACAGCTTTACAATCCTATCTCACTCATTAAATATACATGCTTTCTGATAAAATACGAAGAAAGAAAACATATCATGTCACCGAAGCAAATACTATAAAATAAATACCCTTCTTTTTTAGTGATGTAGATAACCTGGATTTCAATATTAAAGAAAGCTAATTTCCGGTCGCGGTTACACCCGGGTTAATTGAGTTTGAGGAAATTAAGGGTTTTCAGGACCTAACCTATGTGTGCTAAGTTTCATCCCGATCCATCGAATAAACATCGTATCTTTCTCATTTATAATATTAGTAGCATAATTTGTTTATTTTTATTGTATATTATTGTTGTAATTTTATACATTGTACAGTACCTACCTCTTACATGTACCTGCCATGTAACATTCACCATGATTGGTCTGTAATTTAATTAGCCGTTCTACTAATAATTCATTACCATAATATCTGTATCGTACGTACAGTATGGAGCCGTTAATATGGCACATTGACACTTGAAAGCACTTAATGCTCTCGATTCTGGCGGCACCATTCCTTGACTAAGTAATTTTAAGATAGCACTGTCACTTTCTCAATTTTGATTTAAGAAAAAGATAGCAAAAAAACACAAAACATTGCTATCGATTCGTGGCATGACATAACTTAATATTAACCAAATTTGTTGCCGTCCCTTTTTGTTCTCTAAGGATAGACAATGACAGGTAACCAACCTTTTAGTCAAGATTTTGTAATTTTGTGCACATACGAATTGATACCAATGACATTCTTAAAAGTTCATAGCGCTTTCTGTCTTAAATTGAGTTATGGAATGGTGCCGCCAGAATCGCCACCAAAGTATAATATTTATGGCCCTTAACTGTAATATAATTGTTTATCGCCGGACCTAAGTTCCATTTACACTTTGCATAATGTAGGTAAGTGAGAACCTAATCATGATTAAATTATACATACATACATATAATCACGCCTTATCCCTAATGGGGTAGGCAGAGCAAAAACGACCTAAACAGCGGTTGTTCCGCCTCGTCTGACAAGTTTCGAGGGCTAATACAGCTGATGATTATGTATATTGCTATAGTGACGGGTTGTCAGCTCATCGCCTAAATTACAATACTGAAACCCTCAAATCCCTTAGCTGACTTTTACAGCATGCCCGGGAGGAGATGCAGCTGGCACATTCTATGTTTTTCTATCACTCCCAGTCCAGCATGAAAGCAATTATCTAGGATAGCTAAATAGGTAAATTCGTAGGGTTGACTGATTATCTATTCCAATTGAATATGTAAATAGATTTGCTGAATAGATACAGAGAGATTTTACATTAGTTTTCCTAAACTTCAGGGCCTAAAGTGTTACACGTTTTCTGCGATTTGCACAACTATAACCAATTTTCCTTCCATGCTGGACTGGGAGTGATAGAAAAACATAGAAGGGTCCAGCAGCATTTCCTCCTCGGCCATGCTGTAAAAACCAGCTAATGGGTTCGAGGGTTTTAATGTATTGCAATTTAGACGATGGGCTGACAACCTGTCACTATAGCAATACACATGACCATCTGAAATAACCCTCAAAACTTGTCAGACGTGGCGGAATGACTGACCTTTCGGTCGTTTTCGCTTTGCCTACCTATTAGGGATAGATGCGTGATTTTATGTATGTATGTATAACACAACCCATTTTAATAAAACTACGAGTAAGTAAGCTTAAACCGTTAAAATTGTTTTACTAAATTAAACATAATTTAAATTAAACACTTACTATTTATATAAAAGTTTATTGCACACATGATGCATACAACGCCCAACACTTCAAAGTTAGAGAGAACAGGTATCTTCTGGGTAAGCTCGCTCCATCGTCGACTTCGTCTCTGTCGCTTCCGACCTAGACTGGAGTCAAGAGCAAACCCATTTCTAATAAAAAAAAAAACGTTCAAAAATTCCGTCACTCAGATCCGCATATTTGAAAAAGGAATTTCACTTATTTTTTCATACGTGCTGGCCAGATTTTTTGGCCAGAACTCGCTATTGATGTAGCGGGAAACTAATCCAGTTATTCGAAATTTGGTTTCGGTAGCTTTTTTACAGAGGTGCATTCGTAGTGGCCAGTGCGAGTGCCGGCGTTTCGTCGCGACGCATCGATCGACACGACACCCGTCGTGGTGTGGGGGCGGTTTATTCTGCTAAATAAATTGCAGAATAATTTGTTCACATCTCAAAAAAAGAGCTAGGCTTATTTTTTTTTGTAGGTGGCTGGTCACACCTCTAAATCAGTCTTTAGCTATGGTTGCAACGGCAACAACACGACGAATAATCCTACTAATATTATATATGCGAGAGTTTGGATGTTTGTTACTCAATCACCCTTTAACCACCTTTATTTCCATGGGAAAATTCATAAAAAAATCATTTAACGCGGGTGAAATCGCTAACTACAAGAAAAAGTTAGTTCTTCAAGAGAGCGACAGTACATTGGTTACGTGAAGGAGTAGGTAGGTACTAATGCTTTTTCGCTCACACTTTAGAAATGACATTCTTTTAACACTACGCGTGTGGTGCTGGCTAATATACGGCATTCTTCGGGTAAAAGTAAAGGTTAGACCGCACTATAACTGCACTGCAACGGCGCGACACGGCGCGGCAACTGCATTTCATGTCATTTCATAAATTTTTACAGTTTTTGCCGCGCCGTGCCGTGTCGCGCCGCTGCAGTCCCGCTGAAGTGCGGTACATCTTATACATTTTCATACAAACAATATTTGTCGCGCCGTGCCGCGCAGCGTCGCTCCGCTGCAGTGCAGTTCTAGTGCGGTCTAACCTTAAGACAAATTTTGTCATGGTTGATATTTTATTAATCTTCTCCTTCTTTTCGAGTCATTGATGAGAAAGTCATAATTATCGATCTCCAATTTTTTAATAATAAGAACAGAAGCATTTCTACTCTGGGCGATATCAACTTGCGACAACTGTCTAAAGAGTTGTACTGCAGTAGAATAACCCCTGGCAGCAGACTTCCCTATCGCCGCCGACTAAAATTCAGCCACACCGGGGAATTACCACCAGACACCACTTTATAAACTTTATCGAGGTACTAGCCTTTTGTACGTTCAAACATGGTTCACTCTATGTCAATATAATGTCTGATATTATGCCTTAGTGGTCCAGGTAACTTTTTTGTCCATAAAACATAATTCGGGCTATTGTCGACATTGAACAATAAATGTACTATACAGCGAGATTTTTCATACATAATTCACGCCTGTATCCTTAATGGGGTAGGTAGATCATCAAAGATCCAAATATAGGTCGTTCCGCTACGTCTGACAAGTCTTGAGGGTTGTTTAAGATAGAATTGTAAATTGCTGTAGTGACAGGTTGTCAGCCCATCGTCTAAATTACAATTACTGATTACAACATGGCCGAGAGGAGATGCAGCTGGCACATTTTATGTTTTTCTATCGCTCCCAGTCGAGCAATTCATTCACCATAGATATTTTGAAAAGGGCTTGCGTTCAACCTATGTTCTATAGAGAAAGATTTCTAGTTTCATTGGTCTAAACAAGTTCTTAAAATTTCTTTGGTGATTGAAAAATTTGTCCGTTGTTCTTCTAAGATCGATTCGCTTTACCACCGAACAAAATGTATTTTTTTATTTATATAGATTAATGAATTTCCAATACTTTCAGCCGTGAAAATGGCTATAAATTCTCATAACCACTGAGTAAAATTAAAGATCACCAGACCGTTAACAAGCCGATATATTAAAAATTTGAAGCAAACTGTATTACACACTTAAATTCGACTTTTAACTCAACCGTGTGGTTTAAAAAGAGGATTTACATACCTACGTTGTGAGTTTCGCAATAGTACTTTCTATTTTTTGTAATATAAATTCACAGTACAGAAATTACCATACACCGAAACCGTTGGTATTTAATAGCTTTGTGAAGGTTTATGGTATTGCTCTATGATATAGCCTAGCAACCTACAACAACTGCATGTTTAATTTCCATTGATCATAAAAATGTAAAAAGCTTTATTTAAAAAAGTGTGCCCTAGAAGAAAAACAGCTGTATTCAATATTTTTTTTATATCTGCATCGAAATTATTCAACAAAACAAAAGAAACTTTTTCATATTTTCCATATCATCCCCTTCAAATTGTATTTGTCTTCGAGAGGCAACTCGGCAACAGAAAATAAAGGATAACAGAAAACAACAAGTCGTTCGTTCCGGTTCGCCTGCCAATAACTCAGCAATATTCCGAAACTACGCACCCCGATGACAAACGCAGGTGTGTACCTATGTATACGTATGGTATACTTGTATGGGGCATAGTCGCAATCGATATGTCTGTCTCCACTCTGCTCCCCTTTGAAGCGGTGTCCGATAGGCGTTGGGTGTCGACATGAAACTGCATCGTGATAATATTAGATCGTATTTCCTCATGAATGAAACAAACACATAACGTTATTACATAAATACACTTCAGTGTAGTTTATTGAAGTATTTTAAGAACATAAAACATTAATTAACAAAAAATCATACTTGCGCTTGTTATTAAATTTCTTGTATTTACTTGTTTCATGTTATTTTGTTTAATCTTACCGGTTTCGCTTACTTAAGCATCATCAGTGATTTGACATTTTAAATAAACAGTTCATTATCATTTTTTATCGAAACCGGTAGGATTAAACAATGGTGCTAATTCAGGACGCACTATTACTAATTCTAATTCTTAGTAGCGCTGTCACTTTCTTAAATTTGACATAAGAACAGGATAGCAAACAAACACGTGACTTTGACATTCTTAATTTGACGTACGACGCTTTAAATAAGGAATGACCATAGAGCGTGCTCACTAATTTTACTTATTTATATTTTCTCAGTACAACAAACAGTCTGTATAGCATGACCACTGACTAAAAAGACTGAAGAAAGAAAGACAGAAGATAGATATGAGAATGGCTTATGGACTTCATAATCCCTTCTCTATGGTACCTCTACGGCTGGTCCTTTTAGTCAACGGTCAGGATGTACCATATTTTATACCTTTGTCAGCTGACTTAATTTCAACACCTTTATAAGCCCCTAAACTTTATTAGCGACCTGAAAAATTTCGCATCACAAATAGCATGTCAACGAAATTTGCATAATTTTACCTGAAAACAAAATAAAACAAGGGTCTGTTGTCCCTGAGGATAAAAAAACGTAGGTGGCCCTTTTAGAAACAGCCCCTGTTTTGTCCAGTTAATGAATTGCATGAGACAGGGATATATATGCAACTTTTAATCCCACAAAAAGGACATCGGGCGCTTGGACCCTGTATCCTGACTGAGCCGATTTTAATTGACACATGTAGCAATGTTTGGTAGACTGTGCTCATACTGTGGTCCTACGAAGTTCTAATTTTTTTTTATAACTGACTGTAGCTTGTATATTTTTTCTATTGATTGTATATTGTTTGGCATTAGCAAACACATTTCAATATGTTTGTATAAAAAAATATTTAAAGTATAAATAACTTGTAACTAACTAGTAACTACTTAAAGATGGTAATATTTTAAATGGGTAAATATCCTGTGCCTAAACATTAATTTATATATTTGTAGGTATATTCGTAGGTTATACAACAGATATTACCTACCATTACTTTAAGATTTCATTTAGATAAGCAGATACATAAATATTACTTAGAATTTTTTATACATTTACATTTTTCTGTATATTCATTCACATTGATTGTTATACTTCCATGCTGGACTGGGAGTGATAGAAAAACATAGAATGTGCCAGCTGCATCTCCTCCCGGGCATGCTGTAAAAATCAGCTAAGGGATTCGAGGGTTTCAGTATTGTAATTTAGGCGATGGGCTGACAACCTGTCACTATAGCAATATACAGATCTATCTTAAACAACCCTCAAAAGGTATCAATCAAGATCAATCTGGAATAACCCTCAAAACTTGTCAGACGTGGCGGAACGACTTTTGTTTGGGTCGTTTTTGCTCTGCCTACCCCATTAGGGATAAAGGCGTGATTATATGTATGTATGTATGTTGATTGTTATATTTCTATATATTTGTAGGATACATCTTTCTTTCACAAAAAAATAACGATTCGCTAAACTATCTTAAAAGAGATTCTCCTTTGAGACTTAATACAGGTGTATAATTGGAAAACCTGCGGATTTCGTAACATCCTGTATAAGTAAATAAGATGTCTCCGGATTTAACGAGAATTTTCTTTGCGACCGCCGGAAGGGATGTCTTTGAAACTGTTAATGAGTTTTCTATGTAATTCCATCCTACTCGCTGACGATGCAGGGGTATAGGAGCGTGTTCAATGTGTTCATGTATGTTTATTACGTGTATTTTGTCGGGTGATTATAAAATGGGAAATATATGACGTGCTATACACGTCATATATTGTTTTCTTTTTTTTTCTTCCATGCTGGACTGGGAGCGATAGAAAAACATAGAATGTGCCAGCTGCATCTCCTCCCGGGCATGCTGTAAAAACCAGCTAAGGGATTCGAGGGTTTTAATATAGTATATTGTAATCAAGGCGATGGGCTGACAACCTGTCACTACAGCAATATACAGATCTATCTTAAACAACCCTCAAAACTTGTCAGACGTGGCGTAATGACCTTTGTTTGGGTCGTTAACGCTCTGCCTACCCCATTAGGGATAAAGGCGTGATTTATGTATGTTTTTTTACTTTTATTGTTCAGGCTAAATAAATAACTCAAATACAACTTTCTCCTCCATAGGTACATTATTATGTAAAGACATCAGAAAAATTGCTTTCCAGGCACTAAATCTAAGGCTCGTATTTATAAAGCGATCTCAAGATTGAAAGCAATATTGAGTGCGGATTTGACAGGTGATTTTGTACTGGAATGACGTTTCTGATACGAACTCAAACTCGCTGTCACTCTTGAGAGCTGATTATAAATACGGGCCTAAAAGAAGGCCTGAGCTGACTACTTACACAAGTATTTCAGGACTGATACGCTCTAACTAATATCTATTTTCGTAATGTTTTAGAAATGGATCCACTGAACTTATGCCGGCATTACTAGAGCAATTTTTTTTTCACTAGGCAAACAATTCTCTTTCACTACTCGTGTCTAACAACCCAATTGCGACAAACAGAGTCACGGTCATGACCAAACACCCCCCCACATCACACACACGTCTACCCACATTAGTAAACACACACACACACACACACACACACACACCTACACATACATTACTACCACTCCACTACAACAAAACAAGTAGGGAGGGACAATAGGATTGTCTAATCAATAGTTTTCCCCTTGGGAAGTCCAAAGGGATAAAGTTGGTTATACCATGGGTTATTCTATTGATTTTCCTTCCATGCTGGACTAAGGCTCGTATTTATAAAGCGATCTCAAGAGAGCAATATTGAGTGCGGATTTGACAGGTAATTTTGTACTGGAATGACATTTCTGATACGAACTCAAACTCGCTGTCACTCTTGAGAGCTGATTATAAATACCGGCCTAAGAATGTGCCAACTGCATTCTGCATTTTCCAAAATTACCATTCATTTAAGTTAAATTTATTTTTCCCTTGTCACATTAAATACATAAAATCACGCCTTTATCCCTTATGGGGTAGACAGAGTATAAAACGCCAAGTAAAAGTGTTTTCACCACGTCTGACAAATATTGGGGTCAATTTTTAACCGACTTACAAAAAAAAAGGAGGTGGTTCTCAATTTGTCGTGAACTTTTATTATAATTTATAGATTAAAATCTGTATTGTTATAGTGACAGACTATTATATATTCTGTGGTGACAGGTACTTACTCATCCCATTGCCTAAATACACTGGAAACACTGGAATCCCTTAGCTCGATTTTACAGCATGTCATGGGAGGATAAGCAGCTGGTTAATTCTATGTTTTGCTATTGCTCCCAGTCCAACATGGAAGCATTTTAGATTATAAAATGCTTTGTATTTCTAGTGAAGCCGCGGGGTAGAAAGCTAGTTTTATAAAATATAACATAACATAACATAATAATCACGCCTTTATCCCTAACGGGGTAGGCAGAGCGTAAACAACCTAAACAAAGGTCGTTCCGCCACGTCTGACAAGTTTTGAGGGTTATTCCAGATAGATCTGTATATTGCTAATAGTGACAGGTTGTCAGCCCATCGCCTAATTACAATACTGAAACCCTCGGATCCCTTAGCTGATTTTTACAGCATGCCCGGGAGGAAATGCAGCTGGCACATTCTATGTTTTTCTATCTCTCCCAGTCATACCATACCCGGGCTTACCCAAACTCTACGGTAAATCAATATTATATGTGTAAGGGTAAACTTTACCCTCATATTTTTGTCTCACAACGCCCCCTAGCGGCCGAAACACGGCATGGTAGCATGGGATGCGACAGCCATGTTGAAATATAAATATTATTTACAACCAAACGGAGAGAGATCTAAAAGAGTAACAAATTTTCATGTGCATTAGTATAAGGTCTATTTTTAGTTTTAACCTGTTGCTGTGATAGAAAAACATAGAATGTGCCAGCTGCATCTGCTCCCGGGCATGCTGTAAAAACCAGCTAAGGGATTCGAGGGTGTCAGTGTATTGCAATTTAAGCGATGGGCTGACAACTCGTCACTATTATAACAAGTCATCTGAAATAAAATTATTATTATTATTAACAGCCCGAGGTGTCCCTCTGCAGTCCGGAATAACCCTCAAAACTTGTCAGACGTGACGGAATGATCTTTGGGATGTTTTCGCTCTGCCTACCCCATTAGGGATAGAGGCGTGATTCTATGTATATGTATTACATGTAGTTTTGGTACCTGGTATAAGTTTATCCTTGAAAGAGAGATGTTTTGTTATTTTGTTTTTCTGAGAGGTTAGTAAAATAGTTAAAATTTAAAATGCGATAATCTAAAACAATATTAACAAAAGATTTAGAAAAAGAAATTATAGTTGCTACTTGATATATTATGTCTTTTTCTTATTTTTAATGCTTAAAAGCACTCTGTCATATAATGTTTTAAATTTTCGCCTGAGAAGGGACGTATAAGTATACTTATAATTATAAAGAGAGCAATATTTTGTGGAATTGAGTGCTAGACACGCTTTTGCTTTTTACCTAATAATATTTAATAGGATTTTAAATATGGCAACTTACGCTGGGAAATAACCTCCTAGTAATTACAGTCAAAATGCAAATATTAAAACACAAGGGACGTTTACATTTATTATTATAGAGGGTGTAAAAAAATACTGCGTTCCTTTAAATCACATGTTCTACTAATGATAACAAACAACTTTCGCAAAGAACAAAAATTTTAGCTTGATGTAAAATTTTGTTTTGCTCCATACAAAATTGCAGATGAGGAAAGCATCTTTGTATATAAAAGGTAAGTTATTTTTTCGAGCAAATATTTTGTGCTTTGGAAAAATTGATTGGTGTTATCAATAGAACATGTGGTTAAAAGGAACGCAGTACTATTTAAAACCCGGCGGAAAACTAGTCATAACATAAAATACCAAGCAAAAACACTGTACATAGGATATGACACGTTATACCAGGCGCACAGGACGGCAGAAAAGTAAACATTTCTAACATGAGGTACCTCTACACATACACACGCAAATTTATATAAACCTGGAACATTTTGAACACAAACATATTCTCTTTAAAGCTACCGGAGTTTACACTTCAAAAGGGAGGTCATGAATTTTGTAGGCTACGCCGCTACGAGATCGCTACGCCGTAGCCGGTGCTACGGAAGTACTGAATCAACGAATTTACGAGATGAAAGTACTTTATTTAATGCTTTTCGAATTAATTCTGATGTTTATTTTGTTTTCGAAGTTTAATTTATTTTTGTTTATTTCAATTGAGTTAGCAAACCTTTTTTGTTTTGTTTGTGGACAATATGCTGAAGACTTTTAAAACTAACGTTATGATTACTCCACATTTTTTTATTATGGTGCATATGTTGTTGACAAATATCTTCTATAAATTCTCATATTTAGGATTTAGAAAAGTTGTAACGTGACTGCAAAAAGTACGTTTTCGTAATAAGAAGCCTACAATTGCGTCCCTATGCATCATGTCACTATAAATTTGAGTGATTTAGCTAAAACATACTAAATATCTTTGATATACTTCATCAGTGTTTCAAATATCTTAAGATTAAATTATTTTAGATTCAAATAATCTTGGATTCAATCATAATTTCAAATTTATTTAAATAAATTTCAATTAATGTTCTTGCTTGATCAAAATACTTACCTTACAATACTTACTCTCAAATTTTTCTGCCAATCACAAACGTCAACCCTTTCTCGTCCATTTTATATCACAGTGACGTAAGCTCCCACGTGCTTGAGGGGGGGAGGGGATAGGAGGGGGGTGTCACGTGCGATTCTGCCGCGTTTCTGTTGCATTAACGCAGCGGATGACCGGCGAGACTCGGTTATTTTTCTTATCGAGTCGAACGACCCGATGAACCCTGGTGTCAGAGTTTTTAAGAGCTAAATAGTAGAGCTTTTCGGTATCTGGTATAACTATTAAGCTATTTCCTTTTTAAAAATTATTATCTATCTATCTGTCTCGTAGGCCACTGACATGGTTTATGTAACGATTACTATCAAGACAGCTACCAGGAGTCAGGACCGACGGTTTAACGTGCCTTCCGAATCACGGAATCTTATTTCTTACAGACAATCAGGTAGTTCAGTCTGCATTTTCTTAACTGGGAAAAGCCTCGCAAAGTAATATATTGACAAATATCAACTTTGTTCCCCCGTGAGAATCGAACCCACGACCTCCAGAAAGAGAGCCCATGACTCAGACCAGTTGTTAGCATAAAAGTTTTAAGACATTGTATGGAACCTTTAATTTTATGTTTTAATTTTAGATTGAAAAAATGTGAAGTATTATGACAAATTAAAAATGTGAAGAATTATGAAAAGTTAAAAAGTGATGAATTATGAAAAATTTGCAATAAATTTAAGGTCCATTTATTCAGTTGATTTTTTTTTAATGTCAAATTGAGACAGGAAATCAAATAAAACGCACATTTCAAACCAGTTTCTTTATTTCGTGTTCATCATTTTAATACAACATACAAGTAAATTTATCATCAGATATTATTTATCAATTCTTACACACTAACTTAATTAAGACCTGAATAACAAGTATGTATGTATGAGTATTTATCATGTTTCATCCAAATTACACGTCAATTGAATCATATTATTATAAAATATGCCGTAGCTTTCAACCCACACAAATCAGCAGTAACAAATTCTTAAGACATAAAACCCTTCAAACATGGAATGTTAAGATTTGGAAAAATACAATCCCAATTTTGAGTAAATGCAGAAAACATACCACATACATGTGAAGACAAAATTAATACAAAAATAAATAGGTAATAAAATTAAAAACACAAACGCACGCTTGAAACGATAACTGATAATGAAAATGCGAGATGATAAGTCATCCTTTTTGAAAAACAATTCGGTATGAAAGATCATTTCTTCCTACAGACAATCAACATCAATTTTCGTAACTGCAAATACGTTGATCTATATTAAATATTTAAATAAAACAATAGGTATAGTCCGTAGTACTATTTCGACAACCATCAACTAACACAGAGTCTACATAAGATATATTTTAGTATTTCTGATTATACAATTTAAGGGAAGATCTCAAACTGAGATAGAAATGAGAAGATATTATTTATAGAGACTAAAGAAAATATAATAAAAGGACACACGAGTGTCAAAGTTGACTAGAGAGAAGCAAGCAACTTGGGCGAAACAAAATTATAAAGAATGTAAGTACGTAAGTTAGCAACTTAACTCATAAAACTACGAGGGAACTTATGGGGCTAACTTAATCGAAACTTCACTGACTAGCTTCGCAAATACACGCAATAAATATAATAAAATAAATACTAAATATAATAATAAATTATTAACAGTACATTTTGGATAAACGAAGCTAAACATCAGTATTATACAACTTCAAGTCATTTCATTGCATTGTCAATCAATTTCTCTTTATGAGATGACTTGGTTATGCTTTAGAGATGTGACATTTATCGATTTTTTAGCTTCGCGTAACACACGAAAAATAAGTATTCTAATAAAATGGTGCATCAACATAAGTGCTATGAGGAGTGGGTTGTAACCGTGCTTATAAAGAGAAAATGGTTTGGTTCAGAGTCAGAACTGTCAATACAATCTAATGTAACATGAACACTAAACAACTAAATCATTTGCCACGATTCACCTGCTTTGATAGGAGAAATTATCCGAAGCAGTTTCGATACCTATTAATATTCACTCTAATTCTGTTTCTTAGTTATTCAAAGGTTCTACTTTGTAAAGTTTGGAATGCTAACTTGATGGTTTAGTTATATATTCTTGACGTACCTATGTACAAGATTACATGGTGTGCGTTAAGATGCGTCCTCACCAAGAGCATTCGTTCGCGAGCAACCTGCGCGCGCATAGTCTCTCTATGTAATATGCTTATGGCGTCTATAGATAATCTATGCGTGCGCATTGCCGCGCATGTTGCTCGCGAACGAATGCTCGCGGAAAAGTCGCACTTTTATATGATCTTGAATACCACATTTCAAGTGAATAAAAATTGATAATTGCAGCGAACAACCCAGAACAAATCGTGACAACGACGTATTTTTTACCACACGTTAAATTTTAATTCCTACACAGATATAAACCTTAAGTATCGATTAGCATTCAAGTTCATTATGAAAAAATATATCATTGGAAATATTTTTCAACTTCTCTCCTTAATTTCAAACCACCCAAGAACAACTTAGTTATGCATGTGACAACCGATTTTTATAACTACTTGTTTATCCCTAACAACACTTTGGCAACAAACAGTATTTTAGTATTTTCCATCAATTTCAACAGTAACGTCAACATTATTGAAGTTAACATTACCATGGAGTTATTATCCAATCATTTTATCGATTTCGTTTAGTTCATCGTCTTTAAAGATAGAAGACATACAAAAGTCGACAGAAGACGTGTATCGATAATGTGACATCACTAGTGCTGCCCGGCACTCTGGGTAGATCCAACTTCCTAATTTTGGCTATCAAATTTATTTATTAAACTCTACCATACCCAGTACGCCGAACAACACTATTAAATTAAAAGACTACCTAATCAAAAACAATTGTCAAGGATTTAGTCGTTTTTTTTTTTACTTTTTTCTTTGATCAGTCTTAAAATTGAGTCATACAATCTAACTAAGAAATGATGAATCCTTAATTTATCTTAAACCATTTCTAGGCCAGAACTAACATCGTTTTGCTGTGAGGTTATAAGGTGAGTAGTGGAAGTAGGTAAGAACTATTTAGGGAGATTATAAAGTAGAATGTGGCCTAAAAGTCAGCGAGACGGGATGTTAACATAATCTCAAAACAATTATGAATCATCAGCGTCAGAATCAACTTGAACTCTTCGTTTCCATTGCGTTTTCCGGTCTAGTGCTGGGTTCTGGCTTCGCTCTGAATCTGAATGATTTATTTGTATGTGAAAAATTTACGTTTTCGTAAAGAAATAATTTAATGAAATTTCATTGCAATTGCAAAGGCATTGTTTCCAGCAGCAACGGATTGAAAAAGGCTGAAGACGATGAGCAAATATTTAAATGTGATATTTTCTGTGATATTTTCATTACTCTGCAGTTTTTGTGTATTTGCCTGTATGATGTGGAAGATACGTTTTTGTAAGTCTCTATTTATTTTATAAATCTGATTACTGCATTATGAAGAAATTATTGTTCTTTTAGATCATTTCCGCGTCTGCTAACTTTAAAGCCACATGTAATAAAGTGTAGGCGACGATTTAACATTATTCGATGTTACTTGTTGTCATTCTTTGGTTGCAGACCTCCGTCCATACAAGTTGCCAAAAATCGTTACCTATACGTCTAAGCTAACCAGAACATTTTGAAACAGTACCCTCTTTTAGGCTTCGGGTAGTTGAGTAAAGGGAAATACTTGTCTAAGGAAAAGGCTTCTCCTATTAAGGCTCTCGGGAAAAGTAATGTACACCACCCTTAACAAATACATTATTATCGGTTTTAGAGTAATCAACATTGAATAGTTTTCATTTTAATATTAATCTTAATACTAAAGAGTACAAAAAATAAAGGAAATATTATGAATATATGAAAAACAACAAGTTTTTTTTTATCAGCGAAAACCATCGCATTTCATATAAGAACAACATTGTTTTTTTTTATTACAGTAACATTAATTGTATTATTCACGCTTACGAAGTACAGCTGGGAAGTTACCAGGTTGAGAGAACCCGGCCCCAGTACATCATCATGTATCTCGCGAGGGCCGGGGACATACCGTATCTAATCACACGATCGTTTCCCTTCGATTATCCTCAAAGTATCAAAAATATCTGCTAAAAACAGCCCTTTCCTTACAGAAAAACTCGA
The DNA here is from genome assembly GCA_029255725.1 of Scrobipalpa atriplicella. Taxonomy (NCBI): domain Eukaryota; kingdom Metazoa; phylum Arthropoda; class Insecta; order Lepidoptera; family Gelechiidae; genus Scrobipalpa; species Scrobipalpa atriplicella. The sequence goes on from JARACY010000295.1 coordinate 50,742, forward strand.
TAGAGTACTTTGAACAGTCTCGAAGTACCTAACTAATGAGTAAGGTAACAATTATCAAACTTGTTAAATGGGATATGCTCGAATCGAAATTGAAATTAACAATTACATTAGGACGTAGTTAAAGCGATACCTACACAGACCACTACTGTAACATCTATCCTAAATACAGGGTACGATACAAATTTAGATGTAGCACTTATATTAAAAACAGTATTGATAATGATTGAGCGTGCGAACCACGCCATCTTTAATCTGTACAAAATTCAAATGAGTTATATTTTAATTATAAGGATTAACACATTCCTTCAAATTTAAGGCCACGGCGCAAAATGGTGTTTCAGTATATTAATAGTTAGATTACTGAGATTTTAAATTTAGAGGTGTTACAATCTAAATGACGGGCCTTATTTACAGTAAGCGTGTAGATACGTGTCGAATCGTATAAACCCTCGAAGCCGAGTTGAGGCGAAGCTGACGCGTGTTCCGAAGTGCGCAAGAAACGGGCTCCGAAGTGCGCAAGAAACGTGCTCAAGCATGTTCGTGAAAAATTGCTGTCATTCTTACCACTATCACTACAGGAAAGCACGGCTTGTAGTTAACGTTACACTATCCGTATGTAAAAATATTGGTGACAAACACAGCTGTCTGAAGCTCAAGGTGTACTTATCACTAAACTAACATACACAATGCAATATCTAAAAATACACACTACATCCGACACTACTATAGGATATATAATATATCATAAGCTTGTGTTCTTATAACTGGCAGGATGGCATTAATTAAGTGTTGTAAAATCGATTTGTGTGTGGACAATTTAAGCATTTATATAACTAATATTTAGGTTTAAACTTACGTGCATACACATATTAACATTTAATTCTCTAAAAGCAATTTCTTTGGCGACTAGCATCGTCAAGAAAGATTCCAAATTACCGATCCCGTCCAATCAAAACTCTACCAACATTTGGAGCGAAAACTGAATTTTGGTCTAAAATTTCGTCTATTTTGACGCCACTATGTGGTCGATATGTCTCGTTTCAGTGTATGAAACAATTCGCTATTAAAACTTTTATTTTCAACATTGGAATAATCTGAATTTGGGCTGTATTGTCGCATCAAATAAAATTTATGAGCTGTCGCTGAAGTACTCGTTGTCATAGCAATATAATGTTAATTCACAAACATTTTCACGTCAAAGTTTTGACTGGGTTCCATTACCTTAGCTGTATCTCATCTATCTCTGAACCACTTGTAGGCTCACTTCAACAAATCACACCATTTTCTAACGCACAGCTTTGTAAAATAGAACCTTTTAACAAAATGACGAGTACTCAGAAATCAAACTCCAACAATGTGTTTCATTTTCATACCGTATACCTCACTAACCATTTCCTACCTTAACCATCAAACGCTAAATTAAGAAGCATAACTTGATATGTTATTAGCTACACCACCGTTCCGCAAGCAGTTCTTTTGGAATCTTTCTATGTATAAAAACACATTTTATATAAGTAAAAATCACACGCCTTACAATTAATTACCTAACATACAAAATCATCTCAATGTGAAGCTACTCCATCTCTTTCTATCTTCAAGAAAACATAGGATCGAGAGAGATGAACGCTAAACTCTCGGCAAGTTTCAACTTAATGGGAAATCCAGAACTTAGATTAGTCTATGGTAAACACAAAGACTCGTAGCTGTACTAATATTAACGACTACTGTCAATATTTAAGTACGATTCATATAATAAAATACCTTAAGAACTCCAAAACTTCGCCATAAAAAAATTATCCATCATTGAGAAAATAAATACTATTATTTGCAAACGTTTCAACTAACATAAGCGATAGTAAAATATTTTTTTACAATAAAATGTATCATAAATTCAAACGTGAGTTAAATTTAAAAACATTCAGCGTAGTTACTTTGAGGATGGATGGTTTGTGCTCATATGTGCTTTGTTACTCGCCTTAAATTACAACAATCACATTTTTGACAACTTTCATAAAGACAAACACTATTTGCCCATGGTCACACTACGCCAAAACTTCGCGTGACATGGACCCATAGTCTGCCTCACACTACTTTAACGAATTAGTCACTTTTAAAATCAACATCAGTCATCGAATACAGTAAAATTATTGAATATTATCTTTCAAGAAAAAATACATCAAAAAATCAAGTGAAATACTAACATTCTGTGCAAGTTCACTAAATTAGTAGCGACTCAATGAAATTCAACAATGAGACTTTATATACATAAGTCACTCATAAAAGCGATGGTAAAAAGATTTTTATAAAATACAAAATGGTAATGGAAAATCAATACAATTCCTGAGCAAATATACCTATACGTACCTACTCCACAATCTGTCTAATGCGGTCCATACACTAGAACTTTGAATCACACGAAATCTGTCTATAGTAACTTGCCTTCTAAATTCGTGCAACTCAAAATCGCTAGGGTCTCTTACAAAATACGCAGGTCAGATGACTAAATACTAAAGGAACGCAGAAGCGACAATTTATTTACATAAATCTTCATTGCAATCAACTTATCGGTTATCTATTAAAATTCAACATCGCTCTACGTAATATAATGTGACCAACCGCCAACCACATACACTTCTGACATGCTAACATAGATACAATTCTACCATGATGTACACATTAACAGGTGAATTTATAACTGTCACAAAATTACCGACTTCAAACAATTTTAAGATTACATACTGCTAACGATATGGTTAATGTTAAACCCTTATATTCGCATCTAGTCCTGTCGAATTCGGATAAGATCATTTCCGTTTTGCTTCAACAATATGTCCTCCAAAATGCGTCCTAACATCTTCCTAAGTAACATCTTAAATCTATCGTTGACTCATAGTTTTTCGTTATAAAAATACACAATCTTGTTTACTCATCCAGTTTGATTTTCCTATCGTCTCATCTTGTACAGTTCCCGGCATTCCTTACACTAAATCCTAATACTAGCAACATCATTATTCTAAAATTATTTACACATATTATTTTTCTACACACTTCCTGGCATGTCGTTTTTGAAAAGGTTTTTTTGGGATGAAGGGGCGAGGGGGAAGCTTGAAATTTCATCAATGAAAAATGTCCAAGTTTTGGATAAGAGCGATGATACCAAATGGGACTTAATTTAGGATATAAGACAGCAGCATTAGTTATAGATTTTTTAAAGTTCACATGAAAATGCATGATTTTGTACAATGGTACATTTTGATACTTAGTCCTACTAGTCGAAACGGAAAGCATTTGGTGTATTTGATTCTTAATTTTAATCTTAGGAGAACTGCTGAGTATAAAATTATAAACAATTTTTGTAAGCCTAGCAGTGCTTACTTGACTAATAGGTGCTAAAGTTAGTTTAGTAAAAATGTTCCCTATAGTAATTGACTTGGAAGTAGTGGTTTTGGTTAGCGCATCATTAAGTATTTAAGCAGTGCTGCTGTGGAAAGGGGGGGTTGTGTCCGAATGGTCTTGGGGTACACAAGTGACTGACTGAAATGTAGTGCAGTATAATACAACGAAGGAACGTCAACATCGCTGAAATTTCGTTTGGAATAAAACTCAATTTTAAAGGAAAATATAGCGGTGTATATGAAACCGCTGACAGTGCCTGAACTCTTGAAGAGTCCAACGGCGAAACACTTTTCAGATGAGTTACAGAGAAGAGATGCATTCCAAGAAGCGTCGAGGCGGAGCGTCTATCTCTGTCTTCCAAACGGTATCTTTTGTTTCTGTCTCTTTCTACATTACATCAGCCAGTGCCCTCTCGACCTTGACCCGGTAAAAATAGCTACCGTAGAAAAGTAAAGCTTAGTCGGGATAAGTTTCACTTACTTTTAGAATAAAAATAGTCCTTAATCGAAGTTATAGCCTACAATCATAAGAATATGTATTCTTTTACATTAACTCGTGTTCCATTGTTTGAAATTTAAAATTACCGCCTTTTCTACTGAGAAACCATGACCTAAAAATATTCGTCGTGTTTCTGAGATTCGCTAATTAAACTAAAATCGTCCTACATACATGTAACTAGAAGTCTTCCATAGTAAGTCTTAGACTTGGTCATACAAAACTAAAATTGTACAAAAGTTAACCTATTTGTAGGTCTCGTAAAGAATATATTAAAACTGGTCTTTGTAAAGATACCTACTTATTATTTTCAAAGTTCATTATCTAAATAAACTAAGGGTGCTTTCATTTTACCCCTTTGGCCACGTGAACAATATGAGAAAACTGGATATTTTTGTAGATCAAAATGTAAATAGGTACGTACTATTTTATAGAATTCGAACAGTTTAAAAAATGAGATCTGCTCTTAATATGACAGAATTTTAAAAATGTGCGAAGATTAAACTTTATTATTATTTGTGAATTTTCATTGTTTTCGTTTTATATAAAACTGTTGTGGCCAAAGGGGTCTCGATAGTGTGTAACGATAATTTAGTTATAAAAAAAATAAAAAAGTGAAAATCTAAAGCGATACTTACTGTCAAGCCATCGTTTGTTCCCAACACCAACTGTTTGAAATATCAAGATGCGCACACGATCACACAAAAACACACACTTTACCTACCACCGCTAGGCGTTTGTGCCAAAGAACCAAGAAAAAAAAAAAACATCGGTCGATTTGAGAACCTCCTCCTTTTTATAAAGTCAGTTAAAATTAAGGTAGAAATAGGTAAAATATGATCATTTTAGCGATAGATTAAATTTTTAGCACAATCAGACTAGGCCATGGAAGTTTTGTTTTAAGAAAAAGTTGTTGTAGTACGGATCTCAACTTTAATTCAAAGATTATTGCTAAACAGTAACTCAAACTCTTATTTCTACCTTTATGTAAATCTGTAGCATTTTTTAAGGTTTTTATTTAAGTATGTGTTGTGTGAATATTTTTAAGTGATCTATTATTATTTTTTTGTGATAAAAAGTGTTTATTTTATAATTATCTGTTATATTCACAATAAAATTAATTAGTCCAGTGGTAAAATTTCAAAATGTTATTATCAAGATACCTAAAGAAGATTAAAAAAATGGCGGATTCTATGGCACAAACATGCAAACTTTCAGTCAAGACTTATTTACGTAAAGTAGAATAAAAAAGTCGAGACCAAAAAAAATTTACTTCTAGAAGCACTACTTGGGCAAAAAAAAAGAAATCAAAATAAAACACACAGTAAAACTGCAATGAACTGGTATTATTATAAAAAGCAATTATACAACAAAAATAATTCAAAACAAAACGATGTACATTAATTTAAAGAACAATTGTTTATACAAATAATTAAAAAAATATAATAATTATAACAACAAACATCGACAAAATATATTTAAAGACAAAACATGTTTCAATTTTAATCAGTCCTCAAGCTTTAGAAATGCAATTTTTAGAATGAAATGTTTTCGCTTAGAAAATCATTCGTTTCCACCTATTATATTATGCAACACAAAAAAGTTAATTGTGAACAAAAAATTAGTTTGTAATAATAATCATTATAAATGAAACTTAAAATACCATTTTCAGGTTAAAATTAAAACGTAACTCATTACTGTCATTGAAAAAAAAATCGCTAAAATTACACTTTACAAGATGCAGGTGTAATTGTCATAATCTGAAATTCTTACTTAGAGAAAATTTTGATACTATACTATTACCTAATTATAAATATAATACGTAAACGATCTCAATCAATTAAGTAGAAGCGTATGTTGTTATCAAACTGAGTTTCACTCGTAAAATAAACATGTCCGAAATGTAAAATTTTACGAATAAAACTCCGATAGTTTTAAATCTAAATATGATGGATAGCATAACCTCAGTTCATTGCGAGAAATTACGAAATCATAACATACATTACATTAAGATGGATTACATTGGCGGTTTAAAAATTTATAAGAAACCAGCAAAAAACTGAGGTGAAGCAAACTTCACAAGGGTCCGTTACCAATCGGGCGAGATAAGACCAGTGAATTAGACGAAGCGAAACGTTCTTCAAATGATAAATTTATTAGGAACAAGAACCTATATCAAAATCATTGGTGATAATCACTGAAATTTTAGACTGCTTCCATATAATCAAACAGAACTCAAAATGTATTAATAAGGTACTTTTAAGCAAATAATCCCTGTAATAATATTGAGGCGACAAAAAGTAAATTAAACTTAGAAAAAAAATGTAAGCATTTAAGTGGGTTGACAAAGATGTGGACATTTTAAGAACAGTTTGAATATTTGGTGGTAGCAAAAAGTTTCTCTTCGCCTAATCCAGTGACGCTAAAGGTATTCTACTTGATCGAAGACACGTCAAGACATGGCAGTGGCTGGTCGCTAAATACAGCAAAATGGGAAACAAACGGATGGTATCTAATGCTCTGTGATTAGTGCAAGTATATACACGATAATGTCAAATTCGATTGCTATTTGAGGCATCACCCAAACGTAATAGAAAAATCCAAAATAAACTACGGAATCAACATTTTGATATCACAGATCAATAAAATCGGGAGCATGATTGTAGAGAGACGATTTTACCGAAGTACTATCTTGCACTAATAAAGACGAAAGGGTTTCAAACTTATACGATAATAAATCAGAGTATGGTACATATTTACAAACAATACTAAATATCACTTATTACATCACAACATGATCGTATGGCACATGTCTAGCAGGCGCAGGCGCACCAGCCCTGTCCGTCCGCAGGCGTGGCTTCAATCGTTCTAATAAAACCATAGGAATATCACCAAATCGAAACGCATAACCTAAATACGCTAATGCAGATCAAAAATTAAGAAATAACGATCCACGACCCGAATCAAATTGTCGAATCAGATCTTTTATTGTCATAGATTCAGCAAAAAATACTAAAAATCATTATTAACTAAGAAAAAACCAAAAAAACTAATGAAAATAAAACTAAAATAATTCTGCTAACACACTCAAACACACGGTAATGTAGTAAAAAATAATAGCATAATATTCATAAAATACAAAAAGTAAACGTTACACATGCACCGTATAATACTACCACTACAAAAATAAAATTGTTTCCATATAAAAATATCTTACCAGATTAACAAAATGTATATTATTTTGTATACCGAGCAAGTTGCAAGGTGTAATACTCCAGCAAGAGTCGCGTTCGCGGTGCTCTTTCTCAGCTAAAATCTCAGAATTTATCATAATTAAAAAAAGCTAGCGAGACGACCATTTCACTAAGTGCTCTACTAGTTACTACCGTGTCCAATCACTAAAAAACATTGAAATAGGTACTACATTTGTATAAAAAACGAACAATATTATCAACCAAATGTTACTAATTGTTAAAAATAATAACGAAACATGAGAAATTTAAGGTCCGTGGGCTCTCAGTGACTAGGCGGTAAGACATGAACGGTCGTTAGAGTTTGTCTATAGTTAACCGAGAATAAAAAAAAACTACAACCATCACTATAAGTTATAAGTTAATTACACCGTTATCTAAAATGCTTTATAATACTCAAGGTTTAGTTTAGTCACGAGACTCAGGTGAATTTGATATTATTGCGAAACTATCTGAGCGATATAAAACACTTTTGATTTTGTTTTGTGATGTTTCTTGGTATCCAAAAAGTCAATCCCTGTACAGATGGTACCAGGGATCTTCAAGTAACGCCGCTGTCGACTTTGTCATTGATAAAACCCCTACCATCACATTTCCCTACAATTTTGTAACTACAAGGGGTAGTAACTAAAGATTGTCCATATCAGCTCAATCAATTTAACACTTACCTAATAATAATGTAACAACTTCTTACTTAGTTTCATAATCATATTTCCATCGACACAGAATAAGTGCTAATTAAAAACAGGAAGTGCCATTGTGCCGAAGAATATCCTTACAACTAACAACAATACCGCTCGATGATTTCTTATTACGATAAAATCACACGCTTAACGCCTAACAATTTGTTAAGTAATAGTTAAAATATTGGTCCAACAAATGGGCTAAATAATACAAATGCCCTCAATATTCATCCCTAATTTAACGACGTGGGATATGAAAAAATATTATTCAATAGATCAAAAAATGATAGGGTTGGAGAACACCGTTCGCATGTTTGGATCGATCCAACGGAATACCTCTATCCTCCTATAGGTAAGAATAACAATGTCAATACTATAGCTAATCTCATTACAGTTTCGTTTGGAAATAATGCATACAGAGATCTCATGCCGAAAATATGTATAGGATTTTTATTGTTACTTCAATTGATCACACCGAGACAGCCGTAATCATAAATCACTTGCACTTATAAAACTAGCAAGTTCTGATACACCCGAACGTCACTTGAACTTTTCAAAAATTTACACTCTAGGCTTATGTCTCTTACACACGCGGTTTGCGTAAATCGGTGTCGACTTTTGGCTTAAAGTTCGTCGGTCATTCCGATCTCCGGTGATCAGAGCGCACGGCTCACATGCCTATAGGCGGCACTTGCACGTAGCGATAGATGTAGAGCCGGTAGTCCTTGCTGGCCAGCACCACGGAGCCGTCGTCCATCAGCGCCACGTCGAAGCACTGCGCGTGCTTCACCTTGCTCTCTAGCGCGGACACCAGCTGCCCGTCCTGCGTGAATATCGTCAGGTTGAAGTTGTTGTGGTTGTCTGCGATCAAGATCTCGCCCGCTGCGTTGATGCCCACGCCGATCGGGTAGTTGGTCACTCCTTCGCCACCAATCTGGCGCAAGTAAATGCCTTCGTAATTAAAAACCTTGACGCAATGCGCTCTGTTGTCGCTGATGAAGATCTCTTGTTTGTCATTAACGACTACACCGTTGGGGAACTCCAAGTGCTTGGAGCATCCAAATTTCTGGAGCACATTGCCGACTTGATCGAAGATAATGACGCGCATGACTTTGCACTCGACGACGACGATGCGGCCCTTGTTGTCGACGGTGACACCTCGCGGGTGCTGAAGGATGTTTGCACCGAATTTGCGAACGAATTGTCCATATTGGTTGTAGATCTGTATTTGGTGTGTGGGCGATCTCTCAGTCACGATGATGTCTCCTGACGTTCTTACAACGGCCACTCTGTTAGGGTACAGTAGTTGGCCATCTCGTTTGCCACATTCGCCGAATTGGAATTTAAAGCGGCCTTCTTTGTCGAATATCTGGATGCGGTGGTTGTTCGTGTCAGCAACAATGATATCATTTTGAGCATTGACAGCGACGCCGCTAGGTTCTGTAAATTGGCCTTCCATGACGCCAAATTCACCGAATTTGCAGTGGTAAATCATCTTTTGTCGCTTAATTTGAGATTTCGGCGGGAAAATGGCAGTGGAAATAAGTTTATTGGTCAAGTCTAGTATTGGATCTGTATGTGCGCTGGTTGTTAGCGAGTAGGGGTCGGCGCTCGCAGGTGGGAAAAGCGAGTCGCAGCCTCCGTTAGACCATTTTTCGTATGGGTTGATTCCATTTAAGTTTATGTCTCCAATAGCGGTCGAGAAGGGACCAAGGCTGTTGGCACTGTTGAATCGTTTTGAGATAATATTCGACTCGAATGGAGACGTCGATTGGCTCGTCGGTCCGAGTAGCCCGTTCGTGTAGGGGCGGTCCAGCACACCATTGAGCCCGGTCGGCAGATGAATACCGCCATTCAGACTTCCAGAGCTTCCATTCACACTGCTGCTGCTTGACGATGAGCCGCCGTTTAATAGAGAGCAATTTGTAGGGCGGGCGATGGGCGGCTGCTTTGTAGGGCCAACGTTCGATTCTGAGCTCGAGCGTACGTATCCGAATGTGTTCCGAACACCGACTTGAATTGCTTGGTAATTGGATACGAATTCAAGTTCGCATGCGGTTTGCACGCTTTGTTCCGGATTAGAACTCATTAGCGACTGTAACTTCGTGTCTAATAGTTTCCTGAACATCAGAATTTCAGCTATGTTGGCGCATTTCATCAGTCGCTCTACAAAATCGCAGGTTTGGTAAATCTTATCAACAGTCTCTTGAGCCTTTTGCCCGACAACCGTGAGGGCAATTTGTTTCGTCGAGAATACGCTTTCGAGCTCTTTCAGTAGTTCCTGTTTGCGTTCTTCGAGCATGGAGCGGTAAAATTGGAACGTATCGTTAATTTCGTTTTGAGCCTTGTGATACTGGACTTGTAGTTTACCCGCGGCGTGTTCGACAGTTTTAACCACGTGCCTTATTTCAGTAGCGCGTGTCTTAGCTTCATTAACTGCCGTTTGCATAAGCTCCAGTTGTTTGGGTCCATCATCAGCCAAATGTTCGCAGTCGTGCAAAGAAGCCGGATGCTCAATAATGGTGCACTCCTTGCATACCGGTACAGAGCACGTGCGGCAGAAGTATTTTAGGATATCGTTTTTGTGTCTCGGGCAGAAAGCGGTTTTGTCGCCGCTCGGCGTGAGTGTGGATCCGAGCATGCCCTTGTCATCTTTCAGATCTGTAAACGCCAGCACGCGGTGGCCTTCGAAGCAGTGCATGAATTGGTGCGCCATGACGCAGTTCGGGCAGAGGAAATTGGCGCAGTCGACGCAACGCGCTACGGCGTCGGATTCCTTCGATTTGCAGCCGGTGCAGCGGGCAGACGGCGAGTTGGTCTGGCGGGCAGACGGGAGGAGGTCCGCGTCCTGCTCGACCGCGGCGGCGACCACAAGGTTTGTTAGCAGGCCGGGTACTCCCGCGGGCGGTAGCTGGCTGTCCACGCGGCAAGTCACACAGGTTACTTTATCAGGGTGTGTCTGCTCTCTCTCCAGGCACCCCCGGCAGAATGTGTGGAAGCAGTTGAGTACTTTAGGGTCGACGAATGTCTCTCGGCAGATCGCGCAGATGGTGTCAAGGCCGTCGAACTCGCGAAGGTCACATACGGCGGAGTCACTCGCAGGAGGTGAAGAGCCGCTCAAGGTCAGGGGCGATATGGAGCCTCGCTCCAGCGAACCTATAGAGTTAGCACCGGGCAGCGACTCAAGGGACGGGGTGCGTGAGGCCATCTTCAGGATACCGGCATCCCTGGAACAATAGAAAAACAACATAAATATACCGAAATATATATTATATTTATCCTACCCTATATATTTTACTACCCAACTAAACATAAAATTTGTTTAGATACCGTCTAGTCACAAATTTTGAACTATCCATTGGCATACAACGTAAACAGTTTTACAAAGCTCCTGACCTTATAGATACTGAAGAGCTGAGCCATAAACGTGATAAATTGAGACGCTTTGCTCAATATTTCGGAGAATTTACGGTGTACCGACCGAGATGCCGGAAGGAGCGGAATGGAGCTCCGAAAACATCAATAATGGCGACTGGGAACTGCAGAGCTGTCTGTTTACATTTAAGATGCAGTTTCGGAGGGCACGGTCGCCATGACAACGCATAGGGCGAACTGTAAGGGGATACTTCGTGTTATTCGAATTAGGGTGAGGGTGGAAATTTATTTTCGACTCCCCCGTGTTAAGCAGGGCTACCTAGGGGAGATATTTGCGAGGTGAACAGCCTTGTTTTATAGTAGGTAGTTAGGAATTATGCCCGACGAAAAGGTACCAAATTGGACGATGGTGGCAGTAAAACTTTAAATTGAAGTCTAAACTGGGAGCCGTAACATTTGCAATGAAATGCCAGTGAATTGCAAAACAAAATAATAGCTTCTGTCTGCGCTTTTAGCTTTAAAAATAACGAGTAATTTGCGTGAAAACGCTTCGTTCTATGAACTTTATTAGGTTTCAAAGACGTCTGGGTTTAAGAACTTCAATACATTACATTAGCGAAATGAGTTACTCTTATTGCTTCTTCGAAGTTACATAGAACCTATCAAAACCAATTACTTTGTTATTGAAATTGCTATTGCTAAGTTTGTGTTTTACTTCCATGCTGGACTGGGAGTGATAGAAAAACAGAATGTGCCAGCTGCATCTTCTCCCGGGCATGCTGTAAAAACCAGTTAAGGGATTCGAGGGTTTCAGTATATTGTTATTTTAGTTAGGCGATGGGCTGACAACCTGTCACTACAGAAATATACAGATCTATCTTAAACAACCCTCAAAACTTATCAGACGTGGCGGAATGACCTTTGTTTGGGTCGTTGACGCTCAGCCTACCCCATTAGGGATACAGGCGTGATAATATGTATGTATGTAAGTTTGTGTGTGTAGTCGTGTCTAATCTAGACAAGAAAAGTGTAATTTAGGAGTAGGACTTCCGTCCATACGAAGTATGATCCCGCAGTTTTATTTTTAAATCGATCGCGCATGTCCTAAATATAGTCTGCATACACAAAGACACAAACATCCGCAAAAACGCTTGCAACTCGGCTACGGTCATATTGTACAGTAGGAGGCTAGGGGGGTCATAAATATTGCACGTCGGCTAAGTTCGGCTTCGTAGAGCGTTATTCCTACCTATCGCACTTGTACAACGAACGGCAATTGTCACTGTCTCTCTGTCGGGGTGGACATGCAATATTAACGGCCCCATCTGTAAGCGTTTTCTAGTGGTTCCTTTTTGAAACAGATCGCAGCCCTTTCACCGATGCTCCTTTTTGGAGCGATACTCGAAATACAAAATGCATGTGTGTAGCTAGGGGCCAAAAACACATGCATTTCAGCCGCACTCGTCCCTGCGTGGTCATTTCGTATGCGCTCCGCCATTGCAATCGAGCCGACGGCGCGTCACTGGGGAGTAACTATGTGGACGACACACTATGCTTGTAAAATGGCGACTGCTAGAATTGGGTACTTGACTGGGTAGCTTAAAAAATTCAAAACGTTTATACTTAAAACTAATGGCTAAAAATATTGTGGATTTCATTCATCATAAAAAAAAAATGCACATTTAGATTTTAATAATCGAATTAAAAGTATATTAGTTATTGATTTGATTAGTCAATATTTACTAAAATGTGACGTCATAATTTACTATTTTCATACAAAAAAGCGTTTTTGACATTTCATAAAAAGTTGCTGATTTGACTAGTTGGAAAGTAGCCAATTTCAAGCAGAATTCAGGCATTTTTAGACATACTTAAGGAATGTTTACTAGTGCTTATGCAATCTGTGACACGTCATCGTTTGGCGTATCGTCGAATGACCAACAAGTCAGCTCCTAAACTTTCCGCGTGGAAGCTTACTACCCGTATACGTACGTATATACCGAATTAGGTATACAAACTTTATTATCAAAATCATAGTATACTTTCCCATTATATTTTCTAATATAGGTAGCGTAGATAAGATCAAGTATATTGTTTATTCAATTACATAGAATTTGTAATGTAAATTTAGCGTGCCAAATGTCCATCGTGTGTCTGCAGCAAGGCATGTATAGCTCATTCATCACACAAATTCCTGCATAGCTCCGGAGGCCTATAACCAAACCCGTATCGGGAATTAGACAGGCACATGTATTGTGACGCCCGCGACAGTTTTGGTACCGGCTCGTAAATGACCGCCCATTTGGGAGTTCATCTGTTTGTAAATGAGCTGATTAGACGGACATCATGAAAAGCTAGGATACTCATACCTACTCACAGTTATAGCCTACAGTCATACTCGTCAAATTCTTTTTTTGGTGCTGAGTTAGACTGGCTTCACCCCATATGTATATCTTAAGGGCAAGCAAAGACTATGATCAGTAGCATGAATACCAATATCGTGTTTTTGTCCAGCACACTGACAGAAATCGAGCCAATCAAGTATGGGATTTTGCTTGATTGAAAACAATATGAATGAAACAATCAACAACTTATTTAAAATGAACAAGCACTGTTTGTTGTTTCAACAAAGCTGAAATGATCAAAAAATCAATCAAGTTAAATGATTAGTCCTACAATTACAGATGAATGTTTTTATCATGTAACATATTAAATTCAATCAAGTAAATCTTGTTTGTTGGTATAACGCAAGAATATTTAAAACAATTACCCTTTTATTTAATTCAATCAAGTTGCTTTGTTGATACAAACATTGTCTTGTTTGATTGTATACTGCTAGTTGCTTGATGTAAACATACTCGGAGCGTCGCGAAAAGTTGCATGTAGAAACTTGTCATTTCATTTGAATCGGTCGGCGAGTGCGCCACGTTTTTTACGTACATATTTTTTTCTAAATAAGAAGAGTAGTTTTCAGATTAAAGTACCTATTCAAATAGTGATTATCTGCGGATATTTCAATAGTAGTGAGGTGCAAGTGATAATGGATGAAGTTTCCGACCTGCTGCAGGCTTGGGGCCTGTCGCATTTGCGTGAAAATTTTATCAGTAAGTACCTTCCTGACAGATTCATTACTAGCTATTTTATCATTTACTTTAGGTGTGAGACCTAACCTACCTACCCACAAACCTCATCTACCTAAGTAGCAAAGACAGGTGCCATCACATTGTTGACGGTATAGGAGCGGTTGCGGGAAAAGTTGTTAGGTTTCTACCCACTATGCCGCCGCGGTTGGCAAGCGCGGCACCGTCGTCGGCTTACTTTAAAAAAACGGGCGCGCAACCCGCGCGGCAATACCGCCGGCCACGCGTGGGCCGCCGCCCCGCCAGCCACGCCGCCCCGCCAGCCACGCCGCCGGCGGCATACCTACTTAACCCTTAAATTCACTTATCCATTATTTTATTTTTTTATTTTTCTATGCGTTTCATAGTGCCCCAAAGCGTATACTCCAACTCCTACACCCCGCCCTGAATTTGACTCTCTGACCCCCAGACGCCCCCCAGACACTCACAGACTCTTCCCCAGACACCCACCAGAACGCCCCAGAGAACCCCCAGGTGAACCTGGTGAGTAATAATTAGTTTAACAGTGCGACAACTATGTAATGGACCAAAGACTGACAAATTTAGGCATAGCTCAGCCATGAGTATGTCCAAGTCTAAAAAATAATAGTTCGATTTTGTTTTTTACAGAGCCTACTGCAGTTACTCAAGGAAGATTTCGAAGCAACAGGTCTCCTGAAATTTGACGGAAAAGCATTAGACAATGAACAAATTAAGGTATAAAACAAATTAATTAAATGAAGGTATAAATTAGCATAAGTACGTAAAGATGTTAATCTCTAAATAATGACTTAAAATAAAACGTTTTATAAACATATCTGGCATTTCATTTTATATAAAAAATATTATTTTACAGGGTCTAAATTTAATAATATATATGTTTCTTTAACAAGTGATCTACTTACACAGGATGTTATAAAAGTACTGCGTTCCTTTTAAAGGGTGAGCGCAGTACGTACCATAACATCCTGTAAAGCAGCACCATTACTTGTTAAAAGAAACGTATATATTAAATTTAGACCCTGTATAGTACAAAAAGTAAACACCTTTCTTGATTAACCCAATAAAAACACTTTATAGCTTTAAACAAGTTATCTGAATGACTTAATAATTATTAACTGTTATACCCAATCAATTGTGGTGATTAAACTAAAGAAAAGCTTATTAGACTTTACTACTTATTTTAATTCAAATAATAAAGACAGCTTGATTAAGTGAAATAAATTATATAACAGAAGTTAACAACTAAATTATTGATTCTAATGTCGAACATAATTAAATGTATCAAGTTTTCATGTTCACATTAATGAAGTCCTTTGATAGCAGCAATTACCTGACATAATAGAAACTACTAAAATACTAAATTAACTTAATAAAGTTCATTGTTACTTCAATCAGCAGAAATCATTGGTATAATAACCAAACTTGTTTGTTATAATTATTTGATCATATTGGATTAAACAAGTACTTGTTTGATCTTATAAAGTCAACTTGATTGTTGCTCAATCAAGTGGACTTTATTGCCATAATCATATTACTTTATACGCTCGTATGTTAACAAGTTACTTGTTAGATGCTATCATCTTGTTGATCAATATAATCAACGATTTCTTTCAGTGCATGGATTACGTCATTAGCGGTACAATTTTTATTTTCACAATGCAAACTCTCAGGTAAAAAGTGCAAACTTGTTGGCTTCCACTAATGAAAATAAAATTAAACAGCGCTTGTTTTAACTCCAAAAAACTTTTACACGGAACACAGAAATTGGCAAAAACCTGGCCCAAACAAGTCCACGTCAATGGTGAAGCAGAATTTTGTAAATTCCCAAGTAGGTAGCATTCCCAGAACAAAACTTGTTTGTGCTGATGAACGGTTCCAACTTCGGAAAGCTGCTTACGTGTTTTCATTTGTGCCCGAGAGGAGTAGTTACTGTTTATTTAAGAGGATGAAATATGTCCACGGCGGCGTCGGGAAGTGAGTGCTCGGGTGTATTTCTTATAGAACAAAAGACAATCGGCCTCGGAGTCCCTCTCCGCGGGGGTTTTAAATTGTGCATCATTGCAAGAGTTGTGGAATAGTTATTTTGAGTTATTTATATCTTGCTCTTGTTCTGTTGTTGTACCAGAGGTGACCTAGAAATATTTCCCTTAAAACCACAGAATAAACTAATTAAACTATACAAGCTCGACAATTAACTTCTGATTTTGTCTAACAACTAGAACTGCAATAGCTTCGTTACAGGCGCAAAATTTGCTCTATTTATAAATTCAGGTGAACGGAACGCCATCAAAAACGGCACAGCATCGGCAATCTAGAACGCTCCGCCGCAGACCGGAGTCAGCCAGATTGGGTGCGGCAATTAGGCAATCTATGCCATGCCGTATGTTACAGTGTGGCGGCCATAGTGTTGAATAGAGAAAATAGATCGGATTCATATACTAACAGTCACGCATATATCCCTCAAGGGGTAGGCAGAGCAACAATAACCTCATAAAATATAATTTACGCCATGTCTGACCAGTTTTGAGGGTCAAAGTTCGAACTGTGTGTTGCCACAGTGATTGGTTGTCAGTCTGAATTACCTAAATTACAATACACTGTCAAAACCCTTACAAACCCTCGTCTTTCTCTACTGATTTTTACAGCTGGGCCAGGAAGAGAGGCAGCTGGAACATTCCATGTTTTTCTATCGCTTCTAGTCCAGAAGATAACGGTAAATGATCAAAGACCACTTTCTTCAAAGCTTACGTAAAGTCGTTTTACGGCAAAACGTTACGTTACACTTACTAGCTTGTAAGGAAAGTGTCTTTGATCATTTACCGTTATCTTCTGACTAGAACTGATAGGAAAAACATGAATGTTCCAGCTGCCTCTCTTCCTGGCCTCAGCTGTAAAAGATCAGTAGAGAAAGACGAGGTGATTTGTAAGGGAAACCCAATTTAAGTTGTATATTGGTAGCGGGATCCGACGCCACAATAGTTGAAAATTGTACAACGTAGTGGGGACAAATCCCGGGGGAAGGTGCCTCTTGGATACCAGGATATTCAGCCAATGGAGCCGGCACAAAATCAAATTACAGGAAGCAGGTTGGATTTATATCATTTTCGTGGAACATACCTGTTTGTTAGAACATTCTCTAACATAATAAATGTTGAACAGTTCCGTATTTGAAGTTTGTATTATGAGAATGTTTTCTTTGCAAAGCTATGTAGGTAAAGAATGCTATCTCAGTTACATTTTGATAACAATATTATTATCAAATTGTGATGTATAAAAATTTGCTAAAATAGTTTGCAAAAATCTGTTCCAAAACCTAGTTTAATTATTAAACGAAACGTGCTCATTATTTCGATTTCATAACTGATGGATGAAACAATACAACTAAAGCATTCCAAAAATCAGGGAAGCAACGTTCACGTATGCAACGTTAACTATTCTCCACTTCCGCTCACAAAACAGCAAAGATTTATTCGCCAAAATAATTTGGGGGTACGTTTCCAGCAGCACTAAGTCTCTGTCAGAATCATCGCACCGCATTGGGAGGCCATTAATTGCGTTCGGCCCAGGGCAGATTACCAGACCGAAGGTTCTAACATAAATCTACACTAGCGCCATCGTAAACAGAACTTTACAATCAAGTAACATAAGGCCGGTTTTCCGATACAGGATTATTCGACAATTGAATCGTAAAGACGGAGTTGTGGTCAACGCGCGCTAAGGTGGACGTACGCCATTATTTCATGGTAACACGTACTAATTCTACTACATTACTTATAGCCGGCCCGTGAGGGTTTTTGTCCATATTTCAGTTACAACGTGTCTGGTAAGACAAATGGTGCTTTCAGTTAGTTTCTCAATCAAAATCAGTTACAGCCTGAAAATAGACTTTGGGTGTGTAGTTACATATATGAAAATTAGACATTAATACTGATTGCATCGCATTACGTAATAAGTACTTGAGTCGCGTTGCAAGCACATCAGGTTAACTTGACTAAGATACGAAACTACATGTTCATAATATTTTACATATCTCATGCTCAGTAAGTGGTTCATACAACCCTAAAACCCGGGATGTAAGTGGTACTTTGCATCATAGGTTTTGAAACCTATGCTGCAAAGTAATTTGAATAAGGAACTGTCAAATTGCAAGAAAAAAAAAGTTGATAGCCTTATTTCAAACACACGGAATCGGATGATTAATCGAATCGGAATCGATTTTAAAACAAATTCTATTCGAATTTATTTAAATATCGAACTGGCCAGTACTAAATATGACGCATAGAGTCACGGAATAAGGCCATAAAAATGTAAACATAGGATTATGAAAATTATGAAATTTTTACTCTGTGGTTTTTATAACATATTTATAACCTCAAAACTTGAGTTTGTCGATTTATTACTTAGCATTTTATTATAAAACATTAACAAATTAAACAGTCAGTATACTTAACAAAATGTCTACTTGCAAATTAGATAATTTTTCTTACGCGAATGCATATATTTGTGATGGTTAAATTCGCTCATAGTGAGTTGGTATTGCCTACTGTTTCGTCGTAATTTCATGTTTTAATTTTCTTATATTTTCCCATAATTTTAACTTATCTTTCATTCGATATGTAAAGCATAGTGCTTACCTCATGGTGTAAGTCATCAAATGCATACTCGTACCATTAGCGCCCTCGCTGCGCTCGGGCGCCAAAAACCTCGTATGCATTTGATGACTTACATCCTTTGGTTAGCAATATACTATTAATGAATGAAGGATACATACTACATAATATAATACTATAATAGGCAATGCCAAGCTCTTTCATTACCACCCTTTAAAGCCTTTGAAAATCACTCAGGCATTAAGATACCGTAATCATATGATTTATGCAAAATGTCTGCCATTACAGACAGATGTGTGTGATGGGCAATATTAAGCCAACGTGTTACTTCTCACATCGAAAGGTATTTCATATGTCACAGCTTACAAGACACTATTGGAATTCAAGATAAAACATTTCAATTTTTATATAACCTGCGACTGTCTGAGCTATACTTAGAACAGTATATTTTATATAACCTAAGGTCTGTCTGGGAGATAAGCACTCCTAGAGTAATAAATGAACCTAAAGCTGATTTTTATTACGTTCATAAAAAGTGGAAAATTCCTTTTTTAAAAGGAGATAAGGACCAAATCGAAGTAAGCACTCAATTAAAAAAAAACTTAAAAAAGATTTTAAGAACATTTCAAAAAGGTTTTCTGAATAAATTCATAAAGTGACTTTGTTTCAAAATTAAGAATGTGAGAAAGAATATCCAAGAAGAAAAATCTATGAAGTAAGAGAAAAGAAATACCTAGTCTTAAATTATCACAAATTTTATCACTTCTTCTTAACGTCAGAAACAGTTTCATTCAACATCAGGAAGAATTCCAAGAAATTCTTGATTAGGTTCCCTCGAAAGCAGTTTGTGTATTTCTTAGCATTTCTACTAAACATGTTCACAGATCTTATACATGTCAGTGTATAAATAGTTCATAGTTGTCACGGAAATGAGTAAAGTGTTGTGTAATAATAACTTGAAGCCATACGAATGCAAGCAAGTTGGAAATGAAGAAAGGATAGTTAGTTTAGTAAGTACCTACCAGAACTTCCTACTTATAAAAATGTCTGAATATACTATTATAGCCTGAATAAAAGGGTCTCCTAAAAACTTAACTCCTTAACTCAATTTTGTAAGACATTCTTATAACTGTGACAGTTTGTGTGTAGGTTGATGTAGGTCGACATTTAGTCTTTGACATTAAAATACTTGAATGTTTGGATCGACTACTTAAATTGAAATAACACAAAGAAAAATACAGATGGGCTAAAATCTAGTAAAAAGTAAGGGAAAATACGACGCCATGATAAAAATAATATATAACACAGGTATATAAAAACAAGAGTCGTTCCAGCTAATAGAACTATATGCACTGCATACATAACATATTGGATCCCATTTGAATACCAAACACATTCCCTTTGAGCTTGCTAATGTATCTGAATGGAGACTATGCTACATTTATAATGTAGGTAAAGCCCAAATAGATAGGCCATTTAGTAGTGTTATATATTATCTCGCTATTTAGTTATCCAGTAGGATACTCACCAAGCCATATTCTCCTATGGTAAAATTACGCCATTCTATAAGTACTAGGTTTTAGTCAAGCTGTGTGCCTAAATTCAAATCCGATCGCTTTTACGTAGAATAGTGACAAATATTATCCACTACCCAAACACGTCTGTCTACCTACCTATGATCCAAAGACAATTCAAAAGAAACATTTTGCATAAAACAGATTGAGGCAACAACAACTAAGTACATACATTGATTACATTATACTGTAGTAAATAATTATGCAAGTACCAACATAATTAGCTGATTTACATCTATTAAGCTCATGCTAAAATCGAGTTAAGGCACTTAAATATAATTATTGTGCTTAAAACATTCACTAAATTAATAATAATAAATTAATGTACTAGCAAAATATTTAAACCTGACCCTTCTCTAGAAATTATATTGTTAACTTTAAACGTTGAGTTATATGGGTAATATGTAATATGGACTTAGTCGATGATAACATTTTTGATATCCTTTTATAAGAGGTACTGCAGATAGGATTGCCTAATGAATAATGTACTGACAGGTTGTCATTCCTTAGCATAACCTTAACCGAAGCCATAAGGAACTACTGGATTTTATAGTATTCCCGGGACAATAAGCAGCTATCTCTTCTTCTTTCATGCGAAGGAAAAACATAGAAAGTGATAGCTCCTCCCAGCTGTTAAAACCAGCAAACGGATTCGAGGATTACAGAGTATCGTGATTAAGGCGATGGGCTGACATCAACCTGCCACTTTAGAGATACACATTTCAATCTAATATTGGCTTCAATATAATTATGTCAGACGTGGCGAAAACGCCTTTGCCTAGCTCATAAGGGATAAAACGGAGACTGTACCTATGTACCTATGTATGTATATCTCTTATGATATCATCGATTATTAATATTCAATTTCTGGCTGAAATATAAACTTTTTCTGAACAAAAGATTTAAATCGATGTGCCAGTGTTGCCATTACTATGCGTGCATTATTCAAACCCAGACACTTGTACACGTTAAAATTCATGAGAACATGTCCGGAGTGAGCGCATATTTTTCACGGCTGGCAACACAGCTTTTATGACATCACGTATTAAGATAATGTTGGTGGGAGGACTTTTTTCTAATGTAAACAGAACATGTTTCATGTTAAGGCCCTGTGTGGTATGTAATTTGAAAAGTGTACATTTTTGGGGATGAAATTCGGGAGTAAATGGTGAAATAGTAATGCTAAGGCTATAAGTATCCTACTTGTTTTTCTTTCAGCGCTTTGAGCTAGTACCTGTCCATCCATGGCTCTAAGCAGTTCTTGCAAAGATAACCTTTATCCCCAGTGTCTCCAATAGTTGAATTGGAGGCCTTAATCAAAATGTAATACAACTTATATGCTATGTAGCAGACTAAATACTCGTAGGTGCCTGTATCTTATAATTTCTTGAGTCTACATACATACATAAATAAATCACACCTAATGGGGTAGGCCTCTGCGTTAACGACCTAAACAAAGATCTGACAAGTTTTGAGGGCTATTTCAGATTGATCAGTATATTGCTATAGTGACAGGTTGTCAGCCCATCGCCTAAATTACAATACTAAAACCCTCGAATCCCTTAGCTGATTTTTACAGCATACCCGGGGGGAGATGCAGCTGGCAAACTCTATGTTTTTCTATCACTCCTAGTCTAGCATGGAAGTTTTTTTATCTATTTCTTGAGTCTCAATATTATAGTAAAAATATATGCCATTATTTATTTACTAATTAAAAAACTTTTTCAAGTATATGTTAGCCTGGCTTATGACAAAACTTGGTCAATACAAAGTTGACGGCAGGCCACAGCTCCATCTATAATTAAATGGAAACTTTTCCAAGTCCGGTGTAAAGAGAGCTTAATTTTTACGAGGGGCCATTTTAAAGCAACTTTGAGTTACTCCCTTTTTACTGATTAAGTTGCTATGGTTAGCATAGGAACGTAATTTATAGAAAACAATACTATTTTTCTAATAGTTTTCTTTTTTGCCCTCACAGTGCTATTTTGTTATTAAAGGTTTTAATTTTAGCTTATAATAAAACCTCGCATTTAAAATTGCCTTTTTTTTTACAAAAAATACTACGTAATATTGTATGTTATAAATGAAAATAAGGATTAATATTAGCTAATAACGGACGAAAAAATCTTCATAACAGTACGCCCTCTCCTAACTTTAAAAGATGCTAAAAATATTCCCCCCGCAGCGGCCTAATCTTTAATATTGAATGACAAAATATGAAACTTGTTCAATAAAGAAGGATCCATGCAAATCCAAGTCCTTTGTCAATAAATAATGTATGAAGTATGCCTCCCTTATTTGGCAGTAAGAAAGTATGTTTTACGAGAATATTATGAAGGTTTTAGTACGTGAAAATAAAACGACAGGCTACGTCTGACGAACGACGGTGTAAAACGTTACGCCAGCATACGTTTCAGTATTTTATTATACGAACGATCCAGCGTTTGAATTCAAATTTCATGACTTTTAAAAAGAAACATTGTTTTAGGGTTCCGTAGCCAAAGGGTAAAACAATGGGACACTATTACTAAGACTCACTGTCCGTCTGTCTCATGAACCGTGATGGCTGGACAGTGAAATTTTCACAGATTATGTATTTCTGTTATTACCGCTATAAGAACAAATATTAAAAATAAAATAAAATTGATATTTAAGGGGGCTCCCATACAAAAAATGAATTTATTTTGCTCGATATTCAATAACCGCAACAGATAATAAAGTAATAATATAGTCTCTAATGTTGTATAGATGATGGTACAGAACCCTTCGCGCGCGAGCCCGACTCACACTTGGCCGGTTTTTGTCAGTCTAGTGAGTAAAGGCAATTTTCGCATGAAATCTTCAACGAAAGCGGTTCATAACTCTTGCCTAGTTAATACCTCCTAAAAGCTACATGTCACGTTAATGCAAATCACTGGCTACAATCCAGTTCTCAGCAAACGCAGCGCTTGAAGCCACGAAAGCGCTTTTGAGTGACAGCCAGCGGCGCGTTCATTAACAATTCCGCTCGAGCAATATTAATTAAGCTTAAAGACAATTATTTTGGCGGCAGTAAGGCGCTTACGCACAACGCGATATCATGAATTGCCTTCATCAAAATTCTGAGGCGATTCCAAATTTGAAATTGAAGGTAATGAATACGGCGGCGTTCGCAAATCGAATTTATACTACACGAATGTAGTTAGTAAGTAATCGGCGTCGAAATTGGATTATATTCGCCGTTGAATTCGTCGCCTTAATTGGAGTGATCGTACTTTGTTTTGATTTCCATAACTCATCTATAAACTTCGTTTGCATGTTAAAGGATTATTTAAGGCATTATAAACAGGTTTCTAAATATTTCGTGAAAATGACGATGAAATGGATGCTGTCACTTGTCAGCAGCCCATTTAATTCTGTTCTTTTTTTCTATTATCGGCTACAATAATAAATTATAAACTTTAAAAAAAAAATTGAGTGTTAGTCGCTTAATAAGAAATAAGAAATTGGCGAATGAACCCTCAAGTGGCAGTTAGGTTAGAGTGATGCAATGAATCGTTATTTATTACAGACATGTTTAAAACCAGCATTTACTTTTTAGTTCTTATCTCATATGTTATTCTTTTTTTTTTTGCAATAGTTTTTGATAAACCCTAGTATAAAAAACCTTATCAGAATAATAGAATATTTATTGTGAATATTTGCGCTCAATGCTCAAACAAACTCGAGCTTTTCGTCTGGCAACAAGCGCGTTTCTAATCAAAGAAAACAGAGAATCCTTTAGTTCAAACTAAATATTCAGAACACAAACACAGCTAATTGGTTACTAAACATTTGGAGCTTCGAATTTTCAGGAACGTTCTCGGATTTGTCAACGAAATTACAACAAGATTGTTGGCAGAGTGCGGTGTTTAATCAAAGAGATTTAATGAGAACAATGCTAACATGCCGCCTACTTCTGAAGGAAATTCTGAGAAAATATAGGAACGTGTCGAGAATTTAACAGACAGGTTTTAAATTGAAAGATCATAATATTATGATTAATATCTTATTCCACATTAGCATAAGTTATGTTATGAGATATGCCTAATTTGTTTATGGAGCTTAGATTTTTGTGTCCTTACTCTTCGGCAATGTTCAGATCACTAGGTGTTGATGATTGATCCAAGTTATGTATTTGGTCACGCTGTACAAGAACTTCACAATAGCTTGATTGATAAAAACAAAATCTCTTTAGGTACAATTCTTACCATAATATTGAGTTCAAGGTCCTAAGACTTTCGGTAATGATCCAGGGTTTCTCTGGATTGTCTTCAATCTCTGGATACTTACCTGTAAAAAAATTAAAAATACAGTTAATTAAATTCAAAGTTAAAAATACTACAAAATAAAGTTGCAAAAATTACTGCGTCGTTATTTTTACGACGATTTTAAAGCCTGAAGTCTGTGAGGGTTGTAAAACACTCCTTAAGAGCCACCTATTTAAGCGGGTTGCAAAAAGGTTGTTAAAATATGGCTTCATTACAGTGGTTGAATACTAAAAACTTATACGACGGTACTAGGTTTCATACAAAATTGTAAAATTGTAGTCAGCTCTTTTCAGGATAATATTATCTTTCTGGGTTCCAGATTTTATAAAGTAAGACTAGGTAATAATTTATTAGAGCATCAATTTGCTATTGTAAAATTTTGCATAAAATAAATTATGCTGTACCTATTGTAATGGGATGAGTCGATGATAGAGATAGATAGCTCAAAAGTACAGGCAAACCCACAAATCCAAAGAAAACAGCCAACCTTAACAAAAAAAAAACTCCAATCGACAATACCTAAAAGTGCTTACATAAAAATTAATTAAACAGAAAAACTTTGTAACAAAAGTCGAAACTTTGTTTTTATTCAAATCAAAATTCTTTAAGCGTTCGAAACAATTTCATCTTTAATTTAAGCTAAATAGCTTAATTAGGGAGATTTTTGGGAGTTTTCCCAAAGAAAATGAAGCGAAATTTGATTTTAGCGAGATTGGATTTCTTTAATAAACTTTGCTTGACGCAAAATGTGCGTTCGAGTTGAATACAAATGGTAGACACGTAACGAAATGTTTTGCTGTAACGTTTCGTTTAACGATAGCGAAAATACATTTCGTCAAAACGTATACTTACGCGTTTGTGAATTCAAGAAAAGCGAGTGGAAAGAGTTTTCGTGTATCTCAGTAGCTGTGATCGTGATGCTATAGAAAACGAACTTATACAGCGTGTAACGGAAAAATGGTAAAATCCGAATACAACACAGTACAGTACATACATACATACATACATACATATAATCATGCCTTTATCCCTAATGGGGTAGGCAGAGCAAAAACGACCTAAACAAAGTTCGTTTCGCCACGTTTGACAAGTTTTGAGGGTTATTAGGTACAGATGATTGCGTATATTGCTATAGTGACGGGTTGTCAGACCATCGCCTAAATTGCAATACACAGAAACCCTCGAATCCCTTAGCTGGTTTTTACAGCATGCCCGGGAGGAGATGCAGCTGGCACATTCTATGTTTTTCTACCACTCCCAGTCCAGCATGGAAGAACAGTACAGTACAACACAATTTAATAAGTAGTACATGGAATAAAACACATGTAAGTAACTTAGGTTTACCATTCGAACGGAATAAACACAAAATTCGTGATAAATTATAACGACGGTAAAGAGCTAGACTAAATTATACTGAGTATATTGTTTAATTCTGACTATGAGCTTACCAAGTTTCGCTAAACTGTATGAAAACCAATTGTCACACCGAATGTTAGTACAATTGCTCCATTTTAAACTGAATTGTGGTTCTCGCTTTGTTATACAACAAAGGTAGTTTGGAATGAGCTAAATTCACCCTCATTTAGGGTTGCCACCTTCCAAATAAAACCGGAGAGAGACAACTTTTTGAATGCGTTGAGTCCGGTTAAAAGAGTTACGTGTAGCCTTTGACCAGTGCGAAGCTATAAATGATTCCCGCACAAGAAGCACAGACACTGAAGAGAATGATATTAGATATTGCTAATACACCGCGTTTTTATACAGCTAGAAAAAAATGCATGGGAAAACTCATTCAGCCGCAGGCAAGCCAGTTAGGATTGAAACTGACGACTGATAATGCAATCGCTGTCGCGTTTTAAAACAATTGGCACCAAGAAGTAGAAGACACAAAAGTCCTGATAATATAGCTAGCAAGTCAGCCCAGATTGTAAGTTGGCAGCCCTACCCTCATTTACCTAGCTCGGCGTCCAACCGCTGAAAATTTCATTTTATGTCCAACCAGGTTGTAATCCATTTCATTGCACTAATTTAGGTTTTGAACTGTGTAACAGCCAACCTCGCATTTACATGTAGGAAATCATTAAAATTGTAATTGGTATAACACTGTATTTGGAAAATTAAAGGTGGAAATATTGTGGAGCTAGTCAGGTAGCTACATACTAGTCAGGTAGCTACTAACTTTTGGATGCATATTGGACTACCTACATCTTTATAAATGTATTGATTATACTTTAGTAACGATCCTCTATGCATTACCAATGTTTTGAATTAAGGGTAGCTGTAATAAGTCATCATCATCATCATAATCATCAGCCACAATAGTCCACTGTAATAAGTAAGCGTTTAAAAAAGTCTGGCTTCAAGATTTGTAGCAACAAAAAACAGAACTAAAATAAAACATTTATTTTAATTTTTTATCGAATTATTATTGAACCTAAAATTATTGATAAACTTTCTTCTACGGTCTAAGCTTATTTCCAACGCCTACTTGTACTTGACGAAGTCTTGACTCAACTTGAACCGTACTAAGGGTCGTATTTATAATCAGCTCTCAAGAGTGACTCCAAATTTGAGTTTGTATCAGAAATGTCATTTCAGTACAAAACGACCTGTCAAATCCAAACTTAATATAGCTCTCAATCTTGAGATCGCTTTATAAATACGAGCCTAAGTAAGGTCTTGTATTAGGTCCAAAGGCTAAGTTGGGTAGTCGCTACAGTGAGTTGGCAACTCTTCGGCTACATGCCTAGTTAGTGAGTATCAGTTGCTTCACTTCAAGTGGACTTTTCAACTACTTATCTCTAACTTTCGGCTAAGATGCACGTCTAGGCAATGTCTATGCAGAATTTATATACAGGGTATATAGAGAGAAGGAATGATCTTTAGTCAGTGCTTTACATTTGAAATTGCTATAGTGATTTTAGTAGGGGTCAAGGTTATATCAAAGGGGATTTTCCATTTCTATTATTATGATCCGTCGATTGTCATATCATAAGGTATGGCCACGAGAATTTATTATGATGGCTATTTTAATATAAATAAAGGTTTGACTAGTAAGTCGATTAGAAATACAAATTTTCGAAAATAGGAGGCACCTTTGCAGAAGGACCGCTTTTACGTAACGTTTGTTGTTCAACGGTTATTTTTGTTTGAAACAGCTGTTACTAACTCCTGTATCTGTTGAATTTTGCTATTGTTTAGAATCTGTCCCAACTTGTTTTAATTTATTGACGTCGATTCAGGCTTACAGGTTTCTGAAATTACCGGCTTACTTCATTCATGGCTAATGTCTAGCTACTTGGGTGATTGAAGAGTTGTTGTTGTTGTGAAGACAAAACTGAAGAGTTGTTAGTTTGGTAGTCAAGTTATTAACTTCGAAAGAAGCTCTAAATGATTATGATGTATGCACGTAAATATTGTATAGGTAGTTAGTTAGTTATATGTAATATACTATGTCTACATGGGAACTACACGCGGTTTTGCGCTTGTATTCAAGGCATTAACATATTAATCAAAGGGAATCCCGCGGGAGCTCCCAAAATTAATTTTGAGCAGGTTTAAGCGTTTACTATTAGCATTGTTAACATACTAAATGTAGTAGGTACATATATTCCAAAATTGTTCAGGAATAATAAATACCCTAAAGAGAAATATGAGAACATAATATACACGGTTGAATTACAAAGCTTCAATTTCGATGCCACTGTTTAAAACAATTCCGTTCTACAAATTAAATATTTCAAGCTGACGTGAAATATGTTCGGAAATTATTCGTATAATAAAGTTTCAGCAGGAATTTATTTTTTATAACAAAAACGAACATCCGTCACAGACTGCAGCACATTTTTGTAACGGTCGCCCGCCCCGAAAATTCATTGAAAAAATAAATTGGTGCAAATTAGTTAGTGACGAAAAAATCGTTAGTCATTGGAAAAAACAGCGTGGGGAGTGAATGGCGCACTCGAGCCGCCAGCTGTTTCCGGCGGCACAGCTGATCGACAGGATATTGCCTGTTAGAGACTTCTCCACTCTCTCTCACTCTTTATACTCTGTGGCTTTTAATAGGCATCATGGTGACCTCATGACTATTACGAATATCATGCATAATTTTCAAAAACATACCTAGAGAGCAAGATAGAAGTTAATTGACAGAGTTATTTTAATCCAGTAGTCAAAATCTGACGTCACAGTCACAGCGTTCAGTACAGTGCGTCCGAGATATCTGGATATCTGTTTAAGGCGCGCTTATCTAAACTTATAAAATCGTTTGTCCTTACTGACTGACTGACTGACTGACTGACTGACTGATTCATCAACGCAGAGCCTAAACTACTAAAGCTAGAATGGTGAAACTTGGAGAGCAAGTTCCTTTTATTACGTAACCTCCCACTAAGAAAGGATTTTTGGATTTTCCTCCCCTAAAGGGGTAAAAAGGGGGTTTGTAGTTTGTATGAAAGTCCATCAATTTTGAAGGTAGGATCTTCAAATTTTGTATTTAGACTAATAATTCTAAAACAGTGAATACGTATTTCAGCGTTTTTGTATATTTTACCCTTAAAGGGGTTAAATAGGGGATGAAAGTTTGTATGGAAATTCCGTAAATTTTGGAGGTATGATCTTCTAATTTTGTATTTAGGCTAATAATTAAAAAATAATGAACACGTGTTTCAGCGTTTTTGTATTTTCAACCCCTAAGGGGGTTAAATAGGGGATGGAAGTTTGTATTGAAATTCCGTCAATTTTAAAGGTAGGAACAGCGCGGGAACTCAATCCTACGGGAAAACTCTTATCTGCGGGTGAAACCGCGGGGCGGAAAGCTAGTAAGTCATATATGAGTTGAGAGCGTATGAGAGCGTACTATAGCTGTCGTCGCTTCAGTCATGTCAGTATAACCATACACAATTCTGAACAGTTACGTCGGTGGCTTTGTATCTTCAAAAAAAATCGTTTTTGTCATTACTAAAAGTTTGTCATTTGACTAGTTTTCATCCCTATTTCCCCCTGCAAGACATTCCATAATTACCAAAGCTTTTTAACTCACATTCCGAATGCAGATATTTTATCAAAAACCGGTTAGTGTATTAAAGTAATTTTCGCGCAGCGTCGCGTGCTTGTTAACTTGAAACAATAAAAACCTTGTAGAAGTTGGTTGAATAAGTCCTGAGTTTCAGATCTCGTGATGCAGTAAGGAACTGGCTGGCACGCGATCCAAATGCAGGTTCGAAATTTAAATTTTATTAGTAAAAATTAGCTAGTCCTAAATTAATATTATTCCTCATTATTCTAGTTCATTTATCATCCAATTAAACGCAGAAGTACTGAGTGTAATACAGAATCCTATTTCATTAACAGTGTTTGAAGTTGGTAGGATTATTGCGGCTCCAGGTTTGGAATATTCGAGCAACTTTAACGGTAAAGCCGACGTAATAAGAATCAATTTAGCGTCCAGAGCTAACAGGGACAGCGCGACTAGGGGATTCTAAGTGGAAAGTTTTGACAGTGGTTTACAGTTCCCGCTCCGTTTGTAAAGTTAAGAAGTTTTAATATTTAATGGAACAACAAAGGTTTTGCTGTAATGAATCGATTGTTTTTCGTCAAAATTAAGATGAATGAGAGGAAATTGGAGGATAATTTATGGGTCTTTGTTTTGTAGATTTAAGGGATAGATGAAATTGAGTTTCAGTGACGAGCTTGAACTTTACGGAATAAAGACTATTGACAGACTTCCGCCATTGTTCTCTTCAACTGAAACTTGTACAAAGTGGTGGTAGTTATCAAATTTTGAAAGACAATTAGTCTAGTATTAATTGAATTGGCTGGTTCGTAGAAGAGCTTTCAATAATCTACTTATTAGACAAGAAAATTGAACGAAATCAATGTTTTTAGCGCTATTATATTACTGATGATCAAAAACCGGTCCTTGTAAATCTGTATACAAATAGTCGATGAACTTTGAAAATACTTACTAAAACGATTTTCATAATTATTTTTCCATTAGAAAGATATATCCAGAAGTGCTTTCTATGAGAAAATATTCTTTTATATCTATTGGAAAACTTATAAGCCGTAGGCGAAATTATAGGGCGGAAACCTAGCGGTTCTCATTTATATTCAAAAGCATATGGATACCACATTTTCAAACAGAAAGTTTAAAAGTTGTTCACTGCAGATATGCTTGTACAGTGGAAGTGATAGCTGGCAATCAGTTTTATAGTTTTTAAGGCAACACGACAAGCTATTACCAACTGTTATTACATTTTCAGTTGCAACCTGACAGGTACAACCAACCCAACATTAAATGCAAGGTTTGAACGTGCTTTTGACAGGACTATAATATCTTTAAACATGAAAATGGAACACATAGATTTATTTTTTATTTAAGCCAAACTCTACTTATTGTAAAATGTGCCTTGACTCTAAAGTAAAGTAAGTTTAATAAGGCTTATACTCGTAAATGAAATGTTCGATGTTACAATGTTATACGACCTATGACACTTTAATGATCGCGTGGCGATAATTACATATTAATTACTAACTCTACCTTGCCTGGGGTAGTGACAAGTTGAAAGTTTTAATTAATTTGCTGTGAATTTTATATAACTCTTTAGCGTAAACTTTGTTAAGTTGCGACTGCAGACTAAGCGCTTCCTGTCATCTTAATGCGCACAATAAAAGAGTTGAACTTACTACCTGCGTCTAAGGGTAGGTACAATCCTAATCTTTTGCAAGTGAGAGGAAAAGGCTAAATTAAAATCTCTTTATTTACTCTGTCTCGGTTACTTCAATAATACAACAAAGCTTTAATTAAATGAATTAAAGTGGTGATTTTGCAATTTTTTGTATAGTTTTTTACGGCTCTGGAAACCGAGTCCTTCTGAACCAATCTTAGTTAGATTCTTCTTTTATTTTATTCATTAAAAATATCTTTCATTACTCTTTTTCTTGATTAATTTATTAAAGAGCACCAATAGTATTGGGCTTGAGTGTTGCCATTGTAAGATAGTCTCCTTATATTTCTTACTGTTTTATTTTATTCTTTTCGCCACGTTCATTTAAACCATTGTCGTACCTACTCTAAACAGATTCGAAAGCAATACCTTAAAAAGGCATCCAAACAGACCAAAAGCAGCAGCTATTCCGTTCTACAACGCTTTAAACCACATGTTTCTACACGTTGGTTTAGCAAATTGGATCGGCGTGAAAAGGAACGCAATACACCTAATGCATGGCCCGCCGCATTGCACCACATACCACATCGCCGCTTGGCCACTCGACCAGAAACACAATTGATTGGAACCACGTAATGGACTGTAAACTTTGTTAGAACCTGTAATTTAAGTGTACATCCACTTAAATCCGAAGCGTGTTCTTCGAATGAAAGGATAAGTTCGTTTTAGTAGCCTACATTTAAGTATTTTTTTACATTTAAGTATTTTTTTATATTTCAGTTTCAATTTCAAAGGTCTCATTCTAGTGTAAAAGTTGTAAATTACATAAAGTCTCTTTTGAAATCAACAAAACAAATATGGGCTCCGCTTGTTCAAATCCGGATCGAAGGACGAAAATAAAGAGGATTAATACGAGGACGTTTTACAGACTCGGTGTATTCTAGAAAGTTAACAATTCAAATCTCTACGATGTCGCAATAGACCATTTTTAGCCCAAAGAAAACAGCCGTAAGCCAACTTCTAAGATGCTTATTTAAATAATAGTCCAGTCGAAATTTAAAGGACTGAAAACTTAGTCCAAGTCCTCACTTAAAACTTGCCAAGACATTCAGAGTGTCTAAAGGCTGGAAGTTTGCGGGAAGGCCGTTGCAGGTGTAGGAGACCAGATTACCATCTGGCAAGCAGCTTTGCATTTAAGTAGTTGGAAAAAGCCAGGTAGATTTGGCGTCACCCAAACTTTTGGTAACGATTATGTACCGCTAAAACTACGAGGAGTTTTTAAAAAACTTTGTATTTTTAAAAATACGTATTGAAAAGTGTATACCTAATTAGTTTGGATACGGGTATGTAATTTTCTATCAAGACATACGTATCAATCTATTTGATTAATATTATGGGCAAGGGCGCGTGACGTACGCAAAATCAAAAGTATGGCAGAGCGGCAGTCGAAACGTATAAAAATACTATAAGTACCTACATTGTACTTACTAGGAAAGCCCGGATGGTGTAGTGGATAAGGCCGCGGCCTTCTGTGCAGGAGGTCGTGGTTCGAATCCCACCCCGTACCAATGTGTTTTTCGGTTTTCGAATTTCATATGTACGTTTATTCGGCGTTTTTACGGTGAAGGAAAACATCGTGAGGAAAACTGCACACACCTACGAAGAAATTCAAAGGTTGTGTAACCTAATCTAGGATGCGGTCTGGTTTCCCTTCTGGGTTGCGGAGGTCAGATGGCAGTCGCTCAGTGTAAAAACCAGTACCCCCGTTCAATCACCTAGATTAGGTAGCCGACCCCTAGAGATACGGGAAAAAGGCTAGGAAGATGATGATTGTACTTACTAGGATTACTAGTCCTTTATGAAAACGGAAAATTATAACATTACGGAACACGGGCACTAAGCTAAGCCTAAACAAATTGTGCAACGATCGTCCAGGGACTAACAAACATATATCATAACATAAGCTATTATCATAATCAACCCATATACTAATAATAATAGCACCCCCGCGTATTGGCATCACAGATGGTCGGATTGTGAAAATTTGACGTTTATAAATGTGTAGAACGTTTACAAAGACAGTTATTAATAGTCCAACATGTGAAGGGAGAAGGCTAGTCTTTGGGGATTGCGATCTCTTTTGAAAATGGGATTGGTTGAGATTTTTATTGCTAAGCTTTTAAAACTGTTGTAGGTAATGTGAATTAATGATCTTTTTGGGTTATAAATGGTTTTTTCTCACAGTCTTCTCATGTGTTTTTTTAGATATAGGTATGAACAAATCGTACTAAAATAATAATAGGTAGGTACAATAACATAACGCATATACCTTATTTACTAATATGCTAGTATTTAAAACTGGATTATGAGACAAGTTGTTTCCTAATAGGTAACAGATCAAGCGAAAGTGTTACGAAAAGATAGTGAAATAAAAACATAATGTTGCATCAGATTGTATTAAAACACCAAAAATACCTCGCGTCGATGTATTTTTGTCAAAAATTGTATCATAGTGCTGTTGTGGTAAAATATTGTAAGTTAATTTCGTGAAATACAGCACTCAGAGCATTGACAAAAAAAAACACGTTTAAGATAAAATAATTCACCTAACCTAAGTGATTAGGCGCTATGTCAACTTTGTTTCTTCACTAGACTATAATATTATAACAGTGTGAGGCACTATA
This sequence comes from Scrobipalpa atriplicella, assembly GCA_029255725.1. Taxonomy (NCBI): domain Eukaryota; kingdom Metazoa; phylum Arthropoda; class Insecta; order Lepidoptera; family Gelechiidae; genus Scrobipalpa; species Scrobipalpa atriplicella. The sequence goes on from JARACY010000295.1 coordinate 84,889, forward strand.
ACGATATGCATTTCAATCTGATATTGCCCTCAATATGTCAGACGTGACGAAATCGCCTTTGACTAGGCCTGCCTATCCTGAAAGGCAAAAGGGCATGACTGTACGTCTTTTCGAGACACATTAAAACCGTCTCGTATGTTGCTTAATCTTCACGATAGGTGGCCCACACACTGCAACGCACAATAAACACATGCCCCGACCTCGACAGCTGAAGCACACATTTCCGAACCTTTTTTTTATTAATGAACTGTCAACATAATCACATACTAATTCCACGGTCAAACGACCGTAGCTTGATCCCAGTTTTTGCGACCAAATTAGGGCGAATTTTGTAACAGAATAATTTTTTGTCCGGAGTATTATATCCGCGGGTTTTTGTGAAAAATCATGGAGATTTTCCGTGATGAGGTGCCCTTTGTTTATGTTTTTGTGTGACTCAGCGCTTCATGTGCCGTGTTTTGGTCTGATATCGCTATATTTTTTACAAGAATCTGTATAATTAGACAATAATTGGGTCATTATCATCTCCCTAGCCTTTTCCCGTATTTCACGCTGTCGGCGGCTACCTAATCTAGGGGTTTGATCGAGGATACTGATTTTTACACAGAGCGACAGCCACCTGACCTAGGCAACCCAGAAGGGAAACCAGACCCAAGATTTAAGCTGTCAAAGTTATGTCCATCAGTGGCGAAGGGTCCATACAAGACGATTCCCACCGTCTTCCCTTTTGAAATCAAGCAAAATTCACAATACTAAAACAACATAGTACTTCATTACTCGCGATGCTAACTAACTACCGTGCAGGTGAAACGTTAAAAGTCTGCTTAGAAAATAATAAAACTATCTCGAGAGGTCTTGTATCAATGTATTTAGAATGGCAGTTTTTCCTCAATAACACGTCTTCCCCCGTCATACTAGACTATCTACGAGCTGGTGGCGCCATCTCTTGACGCATGCAAAGAAACGCGCGGTGCTTGTAAGCGAAAAAATAAGACGGTGCGCTAATCGGGAATCGAAGGAATAAGGTGTAATGGAGACTGAGAGTTTGTCATTGAATGAAATAAAATGATGTAAATGAAATGTTTTATTATTAAAAGGGCGAAAATTACATGCTTTTTCATTGTTTTACGATAGTTTGCTTTGATTTCCTTATATTTACGACTTTATTTGCCAAACTGGCTTTTTGGATATTAGTGTAGAAATTAAAAATAATATACTTATATGGAGTAATTAAGTATTTGTTTTTTACTCCGGCTTCCCTATCGATAAAATTCACCCTTCGCCACTGATGTCCATAGAATGAAAGTAAAGAAACTAAAACATTCACGAGTGGGATTTAAGACAAAACTCCCTGAGATCCTTGCTGATGCTAATGCAGGAGGAAATAAATTATTTACATACAATATTCAAAAACACCTTTCTTGTATAAAAACGGCATTTATTAATTAAAATATAAAAGCACAGCAGTTACCCACAAGTTCCATATGAAAATTAAACTCTAAAAGTTAAGCAACTCACTTAAAATAAATACAACCGCATAACGTTATAACTGGAACGATTCTGAGCTAGACGGTAACGAGCGCTTGTTTTAAACATAACGTTATTAACCGTTTTCAGGCAAACGAGTGAGGTAAAAAAACGCATTCATGTCTTAGCAGATTTAACGAGATACAAAACAATGAAAGATATTGTGATTACGACACCGGTGAGGATTAATATCCTTAATAAAAGTTTTCAATCCGAACGCAGGAACTAAGAATTTTTTTTAATATTCTTGTTTGTCATCTATTGTGTCATCAAAATCAATTAATCGCAATGAAAAAGCCTGTAATTTTTTATCTCACGACTGCCGCTCGGCCATACTTGTGATTGTGCGTACAGACACGCGCCTATGTGTGCGTAACTACAGGTCTACTATAGCGATCACACGCACACTAAGAAAATGAAATTAACAGACAAGTAAGATAAAACACTATTATATATGTTACTTTCCCCGTCTTCTACAACTCATACCAAAACACAATTAAAAAGTTTTCATATGAAATAATGTGCTTATGACCCAGATACTAGTCTAAAGAATACAGTTGGAAAGACCTACGAGTAACTGAAAGAATAAAAAGTACACTTTCAGTTCGCAGAGGCAGTTCGGTAGACACCGTCATGGTTCTCAATGAACGTGGACGGTGGCGCTGCAGTACAAGGAGAACTGTCAAATATCAAGATGTCGGCGTTAATCCCTGCACTGCCTGCCTCCGTGGTCTAGTGGTCTGAGCCATGGGCTCACGATCCCGAGGTCCTAGGTTCGATTCCCAGGCGGGACACAAAGTTGATATTTGTTTAATTTATCACTTTGTGACATTTTCCCCAGTTTGGCTAGGACATTGCAGGCTGAATTACCTGATTGTCCGAAAAGAAAAAGGATTCCGTGCTTCAGAGGGCACGTTGAGCCGTCGGTCCCGGTCGCTGTAATTGATGGTGGACGTTACGCAAACCATGTCAGTGACATATTAGCTGTGCTATTAGGCGGTTTAAAAACTCTGACACCAGGGTTCATCGGGTCGATCGATGAAACCAACACGACAGAAGAAGTACCTGTTTTCGCCGCGTTCATTCAAAGTGCAGTCATGCTGTACTCTGCATTTTACAGTGATTTCCCGAGCGGTCTCAGGTCGGGAAGTCTCACAGTTTTTGGCAACTAACTACACGGATTCTTTTACGATGTATTTTCCAAGTCAAACTGAATAAAATAATAAATGTGACTGAAAACTGTGTTTCGCTCGCAGCGGTTTATCTTTCAGCAATACAAATTTTACAAAATCCGTGATTATATTTTATTTGTGAAAATATAATACCAACAAGATCAACTATGTAGTATCCTTTCGCTGACATGTTAAATTAATAAACAAGGCTGAACCCGTTCGAACAAAAATGTGAGTATTATACCAACCATATTTACTTTTGAGATGGTATTTGAAGTGTTATTTCGTAAACTATAGCTAATATTTTAGTACCAATGAAAAAAAGTAAACACATCCTCTTTACGACTCAATCAACAAAGAAAGACTTCCCGTAGACAACTTTACGTCCAGACATAAATTCAGTTTTCAGTCCAGACGGCTTAAAGGCTGCGATACTGCAGGCTGTAAAACCATACCCTGAATCATACATTAACTGATTAAATTGCAAGAGGGCTGCACTGAACTAATAGGTATTATACTAGCGTATATGGAACAGCTATTACTAACCAAAATCAAAATCTAATAAGGCGTCTGCACGAATTTCGTCCGTATTTACTTTTCAAGCGTTTATATTGAGGTATATAATTACTTGTGAAAACTTATTCTTTTTATATTAATAGTCAGTGCGACATATTTCTCACTTTTAAACTTTTTATTAAAAAATCGAGCCTGATCACTAGTATGAAGAGAAGAGAGGTGCAAGCAGTCTTCTCCATACATATAGCTCAGTGGAGGGCAGCTGTCGGGAGTTGAAAGAGCAATGCAATGCAAATGTTTGATTTTAGGAAACGTTTTAGCTGTGAAGGGAACGTTCTATTCATGCAAGAAAGAATTTCATAAAAAGTTTTGTGAACGGAAAAGTAAACAATTTGAACAATGTATAGCTAAATCAAATCAGGTCTTTGTAATTTCTATACATTCATCTACCTTAGTAAATTTGAAAAAGAACCTTTCTACGAATCCTTGAGTTGAATCTCAAAAGGCTATTAGCACCACAGAAGAGTAAATGGAGCTAGCGCTCCCCGATAGAAGGGCGATGTGAGCTTTTGACGCGTGCCACTGTTAGGTACTCAGTACCTATATCCGTCAAGCGCTTGGAATCTTACGTCAGTCTTGCCCAATTTCTTCTTAATGCGCCGCTTAGTAATATTTTTCGAAAAAAATCCACATTTTACAATAATTACTTGTCTGAAAAATTATAAAACAAGTACCTTGAAAAAAGACAGAATTTTCTACCATCGGATAGTCACAAACACTACTTTTTTCAAGAAATTGTTGGTTTAAACGCAAAATGATTTTGATATATCACTAGTGTTGTTCAATGATCAATCAATTGAATTTATCGATATCGATGTTCGTTTAGCGGGAAGTCTTACATTCATTTAGCGGGAAGTGTACTAATAAGTGTACTACTAATTCCTAAAAAAACAACGATCATTCTTATTGCTAACATTTGTCTGCGACTTCCTGATATGTATAAGACTTTGGCCTGGACTAAGTACCAATACAATACTATTTTTCTCAAACATGCACGTAAGAAAAAACAATACGCGAAGTGCCATATTGACGGATACCAACCCAATAATACCAACTTAACAACAAAATAAGGAAATAATGATTCAAAAACACGGAAAAAATGGAATTTCATACAACATTATTTCCTTATTTTGTTGTTAATTTGGTATTTAGTTTTTTTTATAGATTTCCATGTGTCTTTTGTATGGACCATCCACTAGGGCCAAGTACTAGGCTGTACCGTCACTCACCTTTGCCTTAACAAAAGCGGCAAAACAAAATAAAAATTACTGGTGGGAAATTGCGAAAAACAATGCCATCAAACTGAAGTTTTATTTCAATGTTCTTCTTTTTATGCAGCCAATATGTGTCCCACTATAATGCTCTTAGATTAGTTAATACGAGTATATTACTTACTGCTACAGTATTATTGAATCGGCCTCTAGTGTCAGTAGTTCGGTTGCAATTGCAAGTCCGGTTGTCCGAACTAGTGAAACTTTTTAGTGTAAAAATTGCTGATCAAATTTTAAGAGTTGAACGTACCCATGAAACTGAACAACTTTCCTAAGTGCATCTACACCTTTTTGTCTCTTTCGCTCACTCGCGGGCTGGGATTTTTGCACTCTTTCACTCCTGACACAAAATAATATAGTACACTTATATTAGGTCTTTTTAAATTGAGTACAAATATTTTAAGGGTGGATTTTTGTCATCAACCTGAACAACTTTCCCCAAGGAACATAGGTCGAAATATGAAAAAAAAAAATGGCCCTCCCATACAAATTGACTCCGGCCGCTGACACCACCAAAATAAATAGGAACTTGTCTTTATCTTTACTATTATAACTGTCAGCTGCGTGCCCCTCATCATCATATGTTGTTATCAGTCTAATACTTTAACACTATCTATACAGAAATAAAATTATCATCTAAAATAATTTTAAACACCCAAAAAACATAGCTCTAATCAAATCCTTGTTAACTTTTGAGTTCGTAAAACGAACGACTTTTATCGGTAACTTACAGAATTTTACCACATCCCTGGTCTGGGTTGCCAATCAAATTTGTAAATTGATAAGGGTAAGCTCGCACTGCGATATTTTATCGCGCGAAAAAACGCCAAAATATGTGATGTATAGAGTTGTATGAAGGTGCACGCACTTACGGAAAATATATTTGCGCGAGATTCCTAATACAATTTACAATGTAAGTTATACTTCTTTAGGCGCGTTATGAAAAATTGGTGAGAGTGAAATTTTACGAGTAAAAAATGACAAATGTCAAAAGTCAAAAATGTCAAACGTAAAAATGTCAAATGTCAAAAAAATTTCAATGTCAAATGTCAAAAAATTACAAAAGTCAAAACTGTCAAATGTCTAAGAGTAAACACGCAAGGCGTTTTTGCCCGCGGGAAAAACGCCGCTGGCGCGGAAATATTCGCGCATTTGTATTTGGAATCTCGCGCGATTTTTTACCAAAGTGCGTGCACCTTCATACAACATCATACATCACAGATTTTGCAAATAAAAATCGCAGTGCGTGCCTACCCTTATTTTTATTGGGCAAAATGATGAGCTTCATTCAAACAAAAGTTAGCCCGAAAATTGTGCAAAATATGTTCTTGTTGGCAACATTATTATTGATTATTATTCTATCTTTGTCTATCGCTAGAGAATACGTGGAATAGATATATTATTCAACTATTTGTGGGCAACCAATAGCATCGAGCGTTTTTGTGTAGTGAAAATACAACGTATTTCTTTGAATGTGTGCGACTGGCGACAGCGGTTTTCACAGTTTTTCATACAAAATCAGAATGACAGCCTATCTATTAGGGAGCGGCAGCGACTTTCTCTAATCAGTGATTAGCACCAAAAGCTCGCCTCCTTCGAAATTCGAATTTCAAATCAAATATAGAAATCGCTCGCTCAAAAAGCCTGGCCATTTATTTTAGGCACATAAACCGTTTAGCATCCGAAAAATCGAATCAATTCAACAACTCTGCATTCGGTTTTACGTAAAACGTTCCGAATTCAGTTAGGTACGACTGTGGCGGCTAAAAGAGACGATCAATCATTCGCGTTCATCCATCAATGTATTCAACAAGTAAAAACAAAACTGTTATCGGCCAACCCTGGAAGTGTGCGTCACATAATAGAACACCCTGAACAAGGTGCGCTATCAATGTGTGCGTGCAGACGTCGCGTTGTGTGTGTGTGTGCGTGAACCGTGTAAATACTGGGGTGCGTTGTTAGGGTTGATAAAAGTCGATAGAATAATCGAACATTTGAATTAAAGCAAGTGTGGTCCACTCTACAATAATACCGTAGTAAGTAAAAATACTAGTGTAAGTTAAAATAGAAACTTATCTTCGTGCCCAATTTTTACTTGAAATTGCATATTTAAATATATCACGAAAACGTCCAATGAAACCATCGCAGCTACAACAAAGAGTAGGAGTCATTAATTACAATAAAGACAGCTCTCTGTCGTCCCTACTCGCATACATAATAGCGAGCACCTAATGCGCTGTCTCAATTTACATGCTGGGTTGAGAGCAATAGGAGAACATAGAATGCTCCAGCTGCTTCTTTTCCCGGGCAGTGGTACTGTAGAATTCAGTAGAGGAGAGGGTTTAAGTGTGTATTTCGGGCGATAAGACAACAACATTTTAATATAGCAAAACACAGATTATTACTCTTGTCAGACCATCAGGGCTATGATGCGCGCCTAGAGTAGATTTTCGTCTTCCACACTCGCGTAGTTCACTTTGAGCAACGTCTACCCTTTCTCATTGTGAAGTGCACAACGAAAGAGATAATGCGATGACAAAAGTCTAGTCTGGGTGTGCGTGGAAGCCCTGCAGACGAAGCGTGAAAGCGTACTTTTATGATTTCATTGACGTTCTGCTTATCGCGCAAGGGGTGCAGGCGTGACTGTAATTTTTACATAATGTAAGACAGTGGCGACCCTATTTGCTACAAATGTGTGCGTGCAGCAGATGCGTCGGTCGCACGGACGCCGCAGCTGTCGCCGCCCCGCGCCCCTCGCCCCGTGAGCTGTAAAGTACGGCACGCGCTTGCTTTCACCGTATTATGCATTATTATTACCCCACCATCTTTTTAAGGCTATTATTATTTTTGTTGCCAGTGATATATCGGTTTTTTAGGCTGCGTGTTTCTTGTATTGCGTCGTTCTGTTTTAAAAATCGATGGTGTTTTGACTACGGTTCTGGTTGTCTGGTGTGTGTAAGTCTCTATCGCAGTCGCACATGATCTTTGACATCGAATCTTTACTACAACCAAGGTCTCAATCACAATAATCATGTAACTCTATAGACATATACAGAAAATTATTTTTGTATAGGAATCTTTATAAATACTGAGTTGTATAACATATGATAATTGATGGCCTAGAAAATATCCTTTCGCTCTGGCAATATTGAACAAAGACAATTGAATTTACTTGCTTGGAAATAGAAGTGCATAAAAAATGCAATAAGTATCGGCAACATCGCCTGAAGTTATTCTGCGCTTTATTGAGAGAAAATACAGTCTTATATCAAATGGGTTCGGTAAGCCGCCGCGTCGACTCGACGAGGTCGACAATTATGTCGGGTCTGCATGTTTAATGTACTCTTTGTCAACTACCACTCACTCTTTAGGCTTATTCATTATTAAATTGTTACAAATACGAGTGAACCGAATAAATTATTTAGTTGTTGTTGCTACGCCAACATGGAAGCCATTTTCATTGGCGCATGTAAGCCGGAGGTGACATGAGCAATCATTAACTGTAACTTCCAATATTTTAATGCTTCGGGAAAATATTGCGCGTGAAGTTTTAATTTGTTCTTGGGAATTATTTATTTACGATACAATCTCTTCTTTGAGTCGAATCATTGTCATGTAATCTTATGTCGGCTATTTCAACTGTATAGAGACGTCAAAGAGAAGGCTAAATCCAGAGAAAGTTAGCGATTACTCCACCGGCAAGAGCAAAGCTCTTAATTAATTAATGAATTTCAACTTTATGATTATTCTCTAGACATATTCAGTGTTTGAATGTACAGCGTATGCCATGCATCATCAGTGACAGGCTCGGTTTCAACCATTGCTGTGCAGTGGCCAGGGGGCGCACTGTCCGGCATGAGGTCATAATTCAGTCAACCAACTACCGAGTACCGACCTATGTTGCGGGGTAAACGCATGCCTAGAAAGTTTTGATTAGTAAGTTTAAATTAGTCGAATTTGATACTTTCGCCCGGCCAGATTTATGTCAACATAGAGGTCGACAGAAATCTTCCTGGGGTGAAAAATAGTCTATGTTACTCCTGGTAAACAAAGCATTCTAATGGAAAAAGAATTTTCGAAATAGGTTATGTAGATTTTGAATTTAAATGCAGCAAACATACAGTGTTCTCTCTGAATCTTAGTTTAGTGCGCAGAAGACCCCGGGAGGTCAACAGCTGTGCCTTTTCACTCGTTTTTAATGTGCTTTTTAATATGCAAATAAAAATAATGAGAAGCGCGCACGACCTTTTTATTTCTAACCGAATGTTGATTACACAGAATTACCATACATAATTCCGAGAAAAGTCAGTACCAACAGAGCGAAATTTGCCTAATTATAATTACTTACAGCTGAAAATCACACAAAACAGATTTACTTAGGAGATGTAACGTTGGATTTATTCCGTTTTCATACAGTTGGGAGGGGCGTATAAATATTGTTAATGTTTTCGTTCCATCTTCCAGTTTGCCTTATATCTTGGGCAAATTAACGTCGGTAAGCCTCTTCAGGCTATTCTGGGGAACAGGGGGTGAGAAATGGCGCCATTCTGGGTACACAGAATCGCGCTAACTTTTATTAGAATGTATGTGGTACATTCATAAATGCTGTAAGATGTGGGTGTGAGTGCTTAGTTGTGTAAAACTATTGTTTGGATGACGTTACCATATGATTTCATATTTAGAGGATTAAGTGCTAAGTCTGATATAGAGGGTCATAAATGCGGTAAAAGTATTTCTCTTTGTGTTATAATGTGTCTTTGTCTTTTTCTTTCAGGTCTCCATTTATTAGATTAGTTTTAGTACCTATGAGTAGTGATATTATAAAACGTGACAGAATATGATTTATTTATTTAAAACTTAAACGGAACCTCACCTACTGCTGAACCTAATTTTAATACTACATGCACTTAAGGAAAAATATATCAAAAGAACAGTTTTTTTAAGCTTCAAAGGATATTATAATACGACCGAAAACGAAAAGCTTCTCAAGATAAAGCAATTCTCTAAGTGGCTTCATTCTCTCGAATTTGGCCGGACTTCGGAAACTCCGGCCCTTTATACAATTTCGTTCCCGACTTCTGTAACAGAAGTTTTTGTTAAAAGAATTCTTTGTAACAATCAGCCACGATTCTGGGTCCAAGTTTGGGTCGAGTGTTGTACTACGTCGTAGGATTTAGAGTACCGTAGGCGAAATTAAACCCGTGGAATTTGTTTAAGTACCTATTCATACAACCCAAAGTCTTGATATAAGGTTATTTTCACAAACAAAATATGATCACGGGTTTTTTGTTTTAAATCAAAATTACCTATATATATCACGGGATTTGTAAAACATATATCTATCTATCTACCTATATACTATAAAATATGCTTGTACATTTAAAGCATCATAAATCATGTTTTGCAAACAAAAAAAAAATGTTTGGGCTTTCCACAGCAAAAAATACGATTTATTTTCATATTGAAAATATAGGTAGTAAATGTTTGGCCTGCAATTTTTGAATTTATGTAAATGTTTTCCAATAGCTAAAAAAACATTAGAATACACCTATTTCGAATAAATATAGGTTTGTTATTTAAAACAAACATCGTCAGGTTTACGCAACTAAACAAAGAAGTATGGAAGCCATACAGCAGTTCTGTTTGTAGAATTTTCCATCACATACAGCTAGGGAAGATGAAGCAAAGTAAATACATCCCGAGATAGGATGCAGGTTTACTCGCAGCTCTAGAGGGAATGCCAGGTTTATCGGGGAAGTCTAGATTTTATATTCCTAGAAGTCTAGAATGTTTGTGTTTACGGTTCGTTTGTTTGTGACGTTTGGTAATCTATACAGGGTGTAACAGAGTAGGTATATGTATATTGAAAAATGTGAATCTGACCATGAAACAAAACAACTTTTTCCAAGGAACATAGATCGAAATACGCAAGTGAGCAGGCCAAGTAATGAAAATAATTTCAGAAAAGTGACTAAGTTCATTTCTTTAAGTTTTCAATAGGTTCTCCAAAGCCTATCTCTTCAATCACAATACCATCTAAATCCTCGAATAGTGTCTTGAACGCTCGTGAAAAGAAGCAATTGGCTACTTTCCAACTAGTCAAATCAGCAACTTTTTATGAAATGTCAAAAACGCTTTTTTGTATGAAAATAGTGAGTTATGACGTCACATTTGAGTAAATATTGACTACTCAAATCAATAACTTATATACTTTTAACTCGATTGTTAAAATCGAAATGTGCATTTTTTTTTAAATGATGAATGAAATCCACAATATTTTTAGCCATCAGTTTTAAGTATAAACGTTTTGAATTTTTTAAGCTACCCAGTCAAGTACCCAATTTTAAATACGGCTTCCTAATCTAGTTAGATTTAAAGAGGTATGTTTCTCCCCATCAGACTTTACAATGTGAGTACTTATTCGGAACTGGGCAGTCCGTGAAATACTGTTTTCGTATGAAACAAGAGCGTTCCTGAAATAGCTGTTCGGCAAAACAAACGGGCGCGGTTACAGGCTAATCGAAATCCATTCTGTGGACATGTCGCAGTCATTTGCGAAACCGGCCATTTGCTTAACTATCCTCATTTCGGGGGTCACCAAACCGAATGAACAGTAATCATGCTTCCGCGTCGGAATGTATTGCAAACGGTTTTGATTTGTTGTTTGTTTAACGCCTTGATTTGTGGAATTCGATTCGAAATATATTTTTTTAGTTAATTTTAGGGCCGTATCCACCGAGACACAAAACTGTGGATTAGCATCGTAAAAATCTGCGACGCTGTAAATTTTTTCACCGTTTTGTTTTTAGTCCTTGTTTAAAGTTTTTGTAACTTTGATGCCACGTTTAAAATATACAGAAAATGCATAAACATTATTGGAAACATAGCGTGATGAATATTTGTACAAATATCCATAATTTCGCTTCATAAATATTAGAAACATAAATAATGGAACCCGTTAATTGTCCTGACATGTTAATGTGACGAAAATAAACATCTAGCTTAATAAACAAATGGAAACCGACCTGAATACGTTTTTTACAGTTCGCGTGACGTCACAACTACGTAATTTATCCATCAAGATGGTGGAAATCGTAAACGGACTGAAGTTGTCGCGAGTTATGATAAAATCGCCGTTTAAAGGGTTGTTTCGTTGTTTCACTTTTTCAATGAAAATTCGCATAAGATTTTTTTTTTTAATAAACTATTTATTATATGTTATTAGAACAACAACGAGTACCTATAAATGACACGTAGAGGTAGTTATAGGTATATTAATTACCTCGATATTTACAAACTAAGTATTTGATTGTAACAAGAAGACTGGTTTTTCAATGTAGGTACTTATGTAAAGAAAGGTATGTAATATTGTCAACTGGCCATGCTTAAATCAAGGCTATTTTCGATTAGACTAATACCATAAGTACAAAACTGGCGTGTTGTAGGAATTAATAACAAAGTTGTATAGAAAATGTCTACTATGACGGACGTTACTCGTGCAGGTGACATGCCAAAGAATAAAAGAATGATTAAATTAATTGTGCGGCGTATAATAGTTATAGCAGTCTTTATTACATTTTTCAAACTCATTTTATGCCTATAAAATCAAATGCCCTTCTGCACGTGTCAACCTAGTGTGTGTACTCTATGATATCGATTGTAACGTGATCGCAGGGCGCGTCGTTTGTCGCTGCTGTTTACTTGTCATACATTACTGTTAGTGTGCTGATAATGGCCAGCCACCTACGACACGATAGAAGCTTATTTTATAAAGCAAAACCTGATTATGGTATCGATTTTTTTACTATGTAAGAGTAGTTAGACAGAGAATCGGTTGAAAAGTTTAGATTCGTAGACGTTGCTACGCTGGCATTAGGAATTGCTACGCCCGCTACGCCGTAGCAATGCATTACCTAAAGATCGCTTTTTTTCTTTTTTAATTAGAAATGGGTTAGCTCTTAACTTCAGTCTAGGTCGGGAGCTACAGAGACGGAGTCGATGATGAGCTCAACCAGAAGAAGCATGTTCACTCTAACTTTGAAGTGTTGGTGGTTGTATGCATTCGGAAACACAGATGCAGGTAGTAAGTTCCACTCTTTTGTCGTGCGCATTATGAAGGAGTTTTGGAAGCGCTAAGTCCTTATCGGTGGAATGTCAAGCCAGGTATAGATAGTACCATTACCATCCATACCTGGCTGACCAGATTAAACAGGGAACCTTACCTATCTTCTTCTCCTATCACTATTTAAACTAATCGACAGCAATGTTCCCAATAAATTGTAAATCTCATTTACGGTACGCAAGGTAAACAGCAACTAAAACTATTAACTAGGTATCGCTGCTAGATCGGTTCTGAAGATAAAACGTAGGTAGTTATAGTTACAAACTCTACCCTCTGATTATCTTTAATGTTGCCAGCTCCCGAAATTCATTCATTCATTGCGAAAATTCAGATTTAGCGTCTAATGAAAGTTTTAGTACGAATAATTAATTTCTGATAACGGATTTAGCTTCAAACTTGGCCAATAGGTCTACGCATATTTTTCAGCATTTATTCTTCTTTTATAATTTAATACGTTTAAACGAAATTTTACAAGGAAAGGGCAGAATCGTTTAAATATGCAAAATATTGCATTAATTCACGAAAACATGCAAGCAAAATGCATGTATTAAAATACAAAATTCCAGTAAGCTACCAGGACGGCATAGAGCTGAAACACCGCATTTTATACGTAATATTGTCCAAGCTCGTGTAGGACAAAGAAATTACCTTTGTACCTGTCAATTACATTCTAATTTGCAAAGGCGATACTAGAATTACTTAGTTTGTTCTTTGTTTCGTGATAAATCGAATTTAGTTGGCTGGCACGTAGCAATAAAGAAGTCATCAAGTAACATAAGTTACTTTTTTGATAAGATTAGAATTAAAAGTAATTTATACGCGCGTTTCGATTTCGAACCGAATCTCTACCGACTGAGATATACATCTATTGATTATTTTATTAATCTATTCAGGTAACGAAAATGTATGATCAATAGATACTTTTGTTGAGTAAATTAATAAATTTGTATCTTTTAGCTACTTACCCAAAGTAATAACAACCGGTCCAAAATAGAAAATTCATTCATTCATTCAACGCTTCAACATAGCATGGATAACCTCACTGCTATCTTCTGATCTTTTCTCTCTACACAAACGTCTGCGTGTGCAAGCGAGACGGCCTAAAGCACAGTGGCTTACAGTAACACAAAGGGTAAATTGGTTTCCCCTAACAATCAGAAGGGGATTTAGCGACACGTGGCCTTTAAAGGATAATACTAGTTACCAGGGCGGAATGAGTATGCAGGAGTTCTAGTATATTAGTGGACGATAGACAGTTACATCCAATCAAAAACATTCTATGTAAATTTTCTGCCAAGCCTCGCTGTCTTTCGGCCGTAAAAAGTAGTGAGATCTAATGGTGAGCCAAGTCAATTGTGTTCTCTTTGACGGTCATTTATTCACTGATCTCCGTAGTCTCTATATTTTTAGTTAAACCACAATGGTGACTTGGCAATTACGCAGCGTGTTTTATGTGGTATTACATCAGATTTATTCAAAATACTAAAGGACAATGCGAAGTTATCTTTAATAATTATAGAAATGGATTAAACAAATTAAATAAATTAGACAGTGTATTGAGACACTTTTGTCGTTTCTACAACTGCTGAACTAGAACGAGAAATTTCTCAACCGATTCATACAAAATAGCTTCTAATATTCCTACCTAGGTAAAACTACTTTCAAACAATATAATTAAATGTAGTATTTCTATTCCTTTAACCTTTTATCCAGATTCGATCATTTTTTGCACGCTGCGTAATTGCCAAGTCACCATTGTGGTTTAACTAAAAATATAGAGACTACGGAGATCAGTGAATAAATGACCGTCAAAGAGAACACAATTGACTTGGCTCACCATTAGATCTCACTACTTTTTACGGCCGAAAGACAGCGAGGCTTGGCAGAAAATTTACATAGAATGTTTTTGATTGGATCTCACTTCTTTTTGTTAGGCTTTCTTATTTTCTTTTCTGATTCTGATGTTATTTCTTGAACGATAGCTATTGGTTTCTTCATTGCCTAATCTCCATCTTTACCAGTATTTTTGGAACGCTTCGAGTACGAAATTTTGGTTAAATCCGGACGATAAATACAACGGATTCTATTGTATTCAACAATCGCTCTGAATCACCACCGCGAATTAAAAACTGTACAGCGCCATCTATTGTTGACTAGTGAAATCATAATTTACTGAGCGCTTCTACTCATCTCATTATCAAATAGTTTCAACCACGGAGGATTTCACTGAAGAAAACTAAAATAGAAGGCTCTCGATTTTTGTTTAATTGTTTTTTTTTTAAATTTATAATTCATGATCATATTATTATAAATATTTTTTTATGCCTATTTTGTTGGTTTTGCGCAATAGATTGACATTTGACATCATGGTATGATTTTTTGTATGAAGACAGAGTTTTGCGCGGAAATCGTAACGAATCACACGTAGGACGAGTTTCTGGCTTTAATTAAGTTTTTCGCGTCTATTATTGTGATAGTGTAGACGAGAAACAATAATGGCGGGAGTGAGAAGCAAAGGAAGGCGCTACCGTACGAAATACAGGGTGTTAAAATCAACTTAACAGAGTGTATAGAGAAGTTATACAGGATGTCAAAATAAACTTTACTCTGTGTATGGGGAAGTTATACAGGGTGCTAAAATCAACTTAACAGAGTGTATAGAGTTACTTTGACTGTTAAATTGATTTTGACACCCTGTATAACTCCCCTATACACTCTGTTAAGTTAATTTTAACACCCTGTATAGCTTCCCAATACACCCAATATAGTTAATCTTAACACCCTGTATAACTTCTCCATAAACCCCGTATAGTTTATTTTAGCACCCTGTATAACTTCCCAATACACACAGTAAAGTTGATTTTAACACCCTGTATAACTTCTCCATACACCCCGTATAGTTAACTATACACTCTGTTAAGTTAATTTTAACACCCTGTATAGCTTCCCAATACACCCAATATAGTTAATCTTAACACCCTTTATAACTTCTCCATAAACCCCGTATAGTTGATTTTAGCACTCTGTATAACTTCCCCATACACACAGTAAAGTTGATTTTAACACCCTGTATAACTTCCCCATACACCCCGTATAGTTAATTTTAACAACATGTATTGAGCCTTTGTCAAGGATGTGCTCCAAGCTTAGTTCCAGCACCACCCCGATATCTGTAACACCCTAGCCAGGCCATAGTGTCGCTGCCTGATGAGAAGCAGTTCTCCAAGATATCATAATTTCCCCATACTCTCCGGATTCCATACTATATAATTTTCATGCTTTTATTAAGAAATTTGGAACTATTTTATCATTTTAACACTGCTCGTAGATTTACTTTTAACTACTTACAAACTTACATTTAGTGTTCGGAAAAAACATTTTATATGGTACTTCCATACAAATTCTTGTTTTAGAACCGCAAATAAACCTTGTTTTTAGTTTTTATGTAATAAAATAAAATCTAAACTCGATTTTTTATTTTTTATAATTTTCCCTGTCTATGTATACTTGTTTCTAGCTATGTTATGAATTTCAAGATTCTAGAACAGTTGGAAGTGCCAGAACATTTTGATGAATGAGTACCTCCCTACCTCCATTAGGTACGAAATCGGGAATCTTTGTGGGCTTATAACTTTTGAACTATAAGACATACATACTTGAAATTTTGAAGATTTGCTGACATTTACGAGCTCGCTACATGTTATGAATTTGAGCCTTCTGCGTTTTATGAGTTCTGAAATATCAGGGGTCAAAAGTGCTCTGAAGTGGTTCGAGAAAAGGATGGTACGGCCGTGCCCGCTAGCTCGACTTGGCGGAGGCACTCCGTGCCTCCAGATTTACATACATTCAGTTACATTATATAGTCACGCCTGAATCCGTTACGAGGTAGGCAGACCTTATAACATGACGCTTAACCCAGGTCCGAGGGTAATTTACGAAAGAACGAACTGCGAATTGCTCTAGTGATAGGTTGTGTCGGGAAACCCTCTGTTGATTCCTACAGTATGCCCGAGAAAAAAGGCAGTTGGAACATTCTATTGGTTTCAGTCTAGCATGGAGCATGGAAGTAATGATAATAATACTGGATACAAAGGCGGAATGAATATGCTGGAGTTTAGTAAAGGACGAAAAACACGGTTACTTGTTAGTATAGAATTTTTATCTCACGACTGCTGGTTCGCCATAATTGTTTATGTAAATGTACCTCACGCGCATAGTAAACCTGTAGTTACGCTCACAAGCGCGCATCTCTGTGCGCACCACTACATGTATGGCCGAGCGGCAGTCGTGAGATACAAATATTGTAACAATGGTCGTGTGCAGATGGTTATATGGTCCATATAATGTGGTGTGCGCAATGTGCGCTTTGAAATTGAGAGGGGTCGGTTTACGCACAACTGTCGCTTTTTTATCAAAAATACAACAAATGACAGTTTATTGCATTTTGTAACATAAAAATCAATAAAACCAATGTAATAGAAAATTACCTTCCAATGTCAAGATTTTATTGTAATTCATCTTAATTATATCGTATACCAATAATAATAATGCATTGGCCTTACTTCTGCAGGAAGATATTAGAGTGATGCTATCATCCTGACCCAGCAACACACCAAGCGGTGTTTCGTTAGGCATAATAACAACAAAATTATCTTGTAAAATATGCATTAGCTACCAACCTATTTAAAATTCCCAACCAATATCAAAATAAATTACTTTTTAAACTTAATTTTCCTGCCTACCCCGCAACGCATTGAGCGTGAAGATCGATGATTGCGTTTAATCAGCATTAGGTCACGTGCCAAGTTGCAAGAGGGTGGGACCCTATATTGAAACTGTATATAATATAATATAGGGTCCAAGTATATAAGTGTAATAAAAACACCAGAGGGTGCAAGTACAGTCGACCAAAGGTACTTTTTGTTCGAAAGTAGATTTTAATACAAGGGAACAAAGTGCAGCTTTATCTGTGAAGACTGTACGGGAAAGCTTTTAGTCCATTATATCCTGGTAATATTATTTCGTTGACACTAAATTATGGAGTGGAAAGGAGACGAAATAATTGCTCCAACTGGTCGGAACGTAATATTCTCTCTCTACATCAGTTTTATTATTAGGTATTACAATTTTTTTTAGGCTGAACAGGAAAATTTATTATACAGGAAAGTAAGTTATTTACAGATAATATTCTAGTCAAGTAAATGTTATAATGATTTATCATTTGTCGCGTAATGAATGCATTTAAGATTTAATTAAATTTACTTCAATTAGATCTTAAGTCGCGCTATAAAAGGAATTTATATTCTCCCAATGTAGTTTTAATTAAAAAATAATTTAAGTAAGGCTCCTTTTAGAAATCATTATAAGCTTATATTCATTTCGTTAAATGTACCTAATTATTTCTGCAGAAACGAATAACAAAATGATGTAGGTATTCATATTTCAACTCTTAATTATAATTTTGCTAGAGTCAATGTATCAATAATTAATTCAATGTTCAAGTATACTCGTACGTAGTATTAAGTAACCAATTAATTATAATATTTACACATTAACCTATTCGTGCAGTTGTTTGCACAAATTATTATGTTTCTTTCTTATATGTATTTCGGTAGCAACAAAGATATTAACCTTGTTCAAAACTTATATGCTAGACTATGAACGAGAAAAATATACCATTTGCTTCACGGCATATCTACTGAAGAAGCAAGAAAATGGAGTACAGGGTTTCATTGTAATGCAGTTAAGGCGATGAAGGTCTGACAACCAAAATTAATTTCTTTCTAAAATGACTGTCAATGTAAAACCGATGTGGCAAAAACGACACTGTTCGCTATGCATATGGATGCATAATATATATATGGTTAGTATATAGGCCTATAATAAGTATGTGAAATGGCGACAATTCACAGCCCAGAATTCAACATGTTAAAGTAAGTCGAGCGGAAAACGGGAGGGTCAAAATCAGAGCCATGGGTTCCTCGCAATTGCTGCTGAGACTTTCCATTTTATTGTCGTCCAAGGAGATCAAAGGACAATGTTGTAAAGAAAACGGTGTCAAAGATTCGTTTACATTTTGTAGGAAGAGGAAGAATGACATATAAAGTTTCATTGCGTTTGAAAACAAATGCTAGATGTATAGTTACCTACGTATTTACAAATGTAGGTACTACATATCCAATTCGAAACATTTCCTGCAATATCATACTCGTATTTATTTAATCATATTTCACGAGCATTTTCCGATTTTTCTGGAAAGAACAACATAGGTACCTATTTTAAAAAAAATGCTACAAGTTCCCCAAATTTAATGGGATGCCTCGAGAAAATTCTTCGTATTTTTTTCTTTATGTAATCATTGCATTAGACAAGATATGTCATGTTAGTAATGTGTGTGTTTTTCCCCTCTTTACCTTACAAGGAAATTTATTTAAACATACGGTATCCGTTCGGCATATTCTGGCATCTCGATGATACTTACCTGAAAAAAGAAAAATAATAATTAAAATAAAATCTAAGTATTAATATATTTTTGGTAAACACGAAGGATATAAATGAATACTGAAAAAGAGGGCAATGGAAATTATTTTATAAAATAAAAATAATAAGACCAACTACACAGAAAGTAACACGTAAGAATGTTTATTTGCGACTTTGCGAAGTTAAAATTCTGCTACAAGAATTTTTAGGCTTCAGCAAGTTAGTAAACATAACATAAATGCTTAATACTGCCGTCGAAGAAAAAAAAATAGTCTAAAATTTTGCGAAAATTCGCATTAAATGGTGAGAAAGCCCCGGCCTGGCAGCGTGCCAGCCAGTGTTGTGGAGCGCCCGCTTAACCGCATTTTATCGACATCGCAGAGATAAATATTTCACCACAAAATATTACAAAATCGATTACACTGGAATACTGCTTAGTGGGATAGGGCTGCCGAGTGATTATTTTGAAATCTAATAAATCACAGTTCAAAGATAAGATACAGATAGGAGAATAGAAATGAGCCGAAATTGTTTTAACAAAAGAGGTGGTACTCTCGTGCTGCTTCGCTCTCTATAAATAAAACATTGTTTGAATCCTTAGTAAATATTATGTGAATGTTAAAATTAAATTCTACCTTTAGGTATTCACACGCCCTAAAAACAAATAAGAAAAAATGTATGCCTACTTAGATTTATCGTCTGCAGGCGGTTTTATTATTTAAATGAAGTACCTGCGTGTAAATAATTATATCGATATCGTTTTTCCCAGCTCTAAGCTCGTTTACTTATTCTTTTGCAGTTAAAAGGAGAAGGTGAAGCGGCATGGCTAAATCCCCTTCAGCCAACTTAAGTCCTTCAAATCACTTTGCGAAATTGCACAACAGCGTCCTAAGTACAGGTATTTTTCGAATCCAAATATCTTTGAAATATGTATATTGTATCTATGTTTGTAAGAATACAGGGTGTTAATTTAATTGCGTGCCATAGCTTAGAGGGTGTTTCAGTAACGTAAAGGAGCCTATAAAAATATTAAAAACATGACTCAAAAAATAAATAAGACAAAAGTCGGTAGGTTTTCATAATGATTCCCAGAGTTGCGTCTAGCTCTCGTGCTTTAACCAATCGCGCGCGAGCTCTGTTATAGTGCGAAAGACAGCGCATCTCTTGGAATCATAATAAATTCCGACTTTTGGTTTATTGATAATCTGAGATGTTTTTTTTATATGCTCCTTTAACGTTACTGAAACACCCCCTAAGCTATGGCACGCAATTAAATTAACACCATGTATATGTAATTCATATTCTTTATGACAAAAGAAGAACTTTTAAGAATGTGCCATATTACGGGTGGCTTCAGCCCTTGAGACTGACAGCGAGTTTGAGTTCGTTGTGGAAATGTAATTTTAGTCCAAACGGCCTGTCAAATCCATACATAATATTGCTCTATCCTGAGATCTCTTCATAGCTACGAGTCTTCGATGGGCTTAAACGTGACAGGAGTAAAATAGTGGTATAATTACACTTATTAGGTGACACCACAAAATTCAATTTAATTTTACAGTACCTAATCCTAAATAAAAAAATAGCTGGCACTTTAGAAATTGTACTCTTACTTAAAAAAAAAAAAACCAAACATCTCAGACACGCACGTAATACCTATCACAGAAACCCTTGAAGACTTTGAATACGAACCAATATTGAGCGAGGTTGGGCCAACATTGTGTGGTGTCGGCAAACATCAAGGGATATTGAAAAAATGGGTTTATCGTCTTCCACGTGCCGATGTAGGAAGACTTATTTGCTTAAAGGGTCTTCAGGAAACTACTGGTGAATGAAAAAGATCTTATTTAGTGCCAATAAGAGCGTGAAGTAGGTACTAATAATTTAAAAAAATACAAATTTCGGTGATAGGACTACTTTCGGTGAGAGACTTAAAACTCTGCTCTTAAAACCCGTTAGCTTATCTTTTAAACATCATCATCATCAGCCTGTATCAGTCCACTGCTGGACATAGGCCTATCCCATGGCACGCCACTCAGCTCCGTCTTCAGCTGCTTTTATGATGATGATCTTAAGAGTTTGACTCTTAAGTGTAATGATCGCCAGTCTTCCCTTCTACATATGTTATTATTATAAAATAAAGTATGTAGTAATATGCGACATATTTTGCGTTTGTACGTAATTGTATTTTGATATTACAGTATCATAGTCTTACATAAACGTATATCTTACAATATTTTACGAATTGCCAGAACAGGACAATTAGCACGCTATCAGGTAATTAAGTCATAATAAATCATTGTATCTCTATATCTGGGTATTATAACTAGGGGCCTTTCGCATCCGAATGGCCTCTTTACATTTGTTGCTAGTGAATTTATTTAAAAAATACGTATGCCATGTAACATTGTTTTTTACGTGTAAACGTTTTGTACTCGTAGACTATAAAAGTACCTCAAGTCTTCAAAAAACGTGTTTAGTTCATGATATCAAAACCAGTTTTGTATAGGTAGGTAAAAAAATTTATAAATTACATGTTTTAAAAAAAAATTGTTTTCATAGTAGGTTGGTAGGTAAGTTTAAGTACCCTCTAAATTTAGTACGTACGTACCTATTATAATATTCTTTGCTCGATTCTTTTAAAGTCAAATATTTAATATGAATGAATAATCCCACAATTAATTATATTATCCAACTTGTACTACCTACTCATATCACCCCATACATAAAAAGCAACCCGTTTTTTAAATATTAATGTCTGTGAGATACGAAAGGCCCCTAGTTATAATACCCAGATATAGAGATACAATGATTTATTATGACTTAATTACCTGATAGCGTGCTAATTGTCCTGTTCTGGCAATTCGTAAAATATTGTAAGATATACGTTTATGTAAGACTATGATACTGTAATATCAAAATACAATTACGTACAAACGCAAAATATGTCGCATATTACTACATACTTTATTTTATAATAATAACATATGTAGAAGGGAAGACTGGCGATCATTACACTTAAGAGTCAAACTCTTAAGATCATCATCATAAAAGCAGCTGAAGACGGAGCTGAGTGGCGTGCCATGGGATAGGCCTATGTCCAGCAGTGGACTGATACAGGCTGATGATGATGATGTTTAAAAGATAAGCTAACGGGTTTTAAGAGCAGAGTTTTAAGTCTCTCACCGAAAGTAGTCCTATCACCGAAATTTGTATTTTTTTAAATTATTAGTACCTACTTCACGCTCTTATTGGCACTAAATAAGATCTTTTTCATTCACCAGTAGTTTCCTGAAGACCCTTTAAGCAAATAAGTCTTCCTACATCGGCACGTGGAAGACGATAAACCCATTTTTTCAATATCCCTTGATGTTTGCCGACACCACACAATGTTGGCCCAACCTCGCTCAATATTGGTTCGTATTCAAAGTCTTCAAGGGTTTCTGTGATAGGTATTACGTGCGTGTCTGAGATGTTTGGTTTTTTTTTTTTAAGTAAGAGTACAATTTCTAAAGTGCCAGCTATTTTTTTATTTAGGATTAGGTACTGTAAAATTAAATTGAATTTTGTGGTGTCACCTAATAAGTGTAATTATACCACTATTTGTACTCCTGTCACGTTTAAGCCCATCGAAGACTCGTAGCTATGAAGAGATCTCAGGATAGAGCAATATTATGTATGGATTTGACAGGCCGTTTGGACTAAAATTACATTTCCACAACGAACTCAAACTCGCTGTCAGTCTCAAGGGCTGAAGCCACCCGTAATATGGCACATTCTTAAAAGTTCTTCTTTTGTCATAAAGAATATGAATTACATATACATGGTGTTAATTTAATTGCGTGCCATAGCTTAGGGGGTGTTTCAGTAACGTTAAAGGAGCATATAAAAAAAACATCTCAGATTATCAATAAACCAAAAGTCGGAATTTATTATGATTCCAAGAGATGCGCTGTCTTTCGCACTATAACAGAGCTCGCGCGCGATTGGTTAAAGCACGAGAGCTAGACGCAACTCTGGGAATCATTATGAAAACCTACCGACTTTTGTCTTATTTATTTTTTGAGTCATGTTTTTAATATTTTTATAGGCTCCTTTACGTTACTGAAACACCCTCTAAGCTATGGCACGCAATTAAATTAACACCCTGTATTCTTACAAACATA
>JARACY010000296.1:0-108075 GCA_029255725.1 Scrobipalpa atriplicella
TGAGTTGTGAACTGCCTCTGTGGTCTAGTAGTCCTGCTCCCGAATGTCTACTAAGCTCTCAATCCGCAGGTCGTGTATTCGATCCCCACGGAGGGATCATAAAGTTGATATATGTTAATTTATTACTTTGTGGGAATTTTCTCAGTTTGGTTATGACGTTATAGGCTGCATCACCTGACGTAAAATAAAAAAATCCGCTCCTCGGAAGGCACGTTAAGGTGGCAGGCCCGATCGTTGTCTTTGATAGTGGTAGTTACACAAACCATGATAGAGGCATATTAGGTGAACTATTTAGTTTTCATAAGGTTTTATCATAGTTGTAAACCTCTGACATCAGTGTTCATCATAGTTTTTAACCTCTGACATGTAATTTTTGAGACTAAGGCTCGTATTTATAAAGCGATCTCAAGATTGAGAGCAATATTGAGTGCGGATTTGACAGGTAATTTTGTACTGGAATTACATTTCTGATATGAACTCAAACTCGCTGTCACTCTTGAGAGCTGATTATAAATACCGGCCTTAGTTATTTTTTCAAGATGGTGATCATACTAAAATATCTCGTTTAAAGTATATTTAATAGTCCCGTCTAACAACCCCGGCACGCGGGCTGCTACATTAAGTAGCTTTAAAATATTAATAAGTCCTATGACGGCAGGCAATCTCCTTCCCGAATAACATTCAAAAAATAAAAAACATTTGCGGATCGCCGTAATATTTTTGGATTAAAATATATAGGTACCTTTTGCAGATATAGATTAAAGACAACGATCGGGACTGCCACCTTAACGTGCTTTCGAGGAGAGGAATCTTTCATTTTATTATACAGGGTGTAAAAAAATGTACTAATTATATTCCTTTAAACCACATGTTCTATTAATGATACCAAACAACTTTCCCAAAGCACACAAATTTTATCTCGAAAAAAATTTTTGCCTTTTCCATACAAAGATGCTCTCCGGGATCTGCAGTTTTGTATGGAAAAGGCAATTTTTTCTTCGAGCGAAAATTTTTGTGAAACTTTGGGAAAGTTGTTTGGTATCATTAGTAGAACATGTGGTTTAAAGGAACCTAGTACTTTTTTTACACCCTGTATAATATCAGGTGATGATGCTGCAGCCCTACAATGTCCTAATCAACTGAGGAAAACTCACAAAATAGTACATTGACAAATATCAACTTTCGCGATTTAAACTTCTATACATACTTACTAGTACTACGTAGTGCACCGCGTTTAAAGATGACGTCACTGCGAGCGATTGAATATTGGGCCGTCTGCCACTCTCTTCGTGCGGAAGAGCTCACTTTGAGCTTTAATATCTCAGTCATTAATAAAGATATTAAAAAACTAAAAACAGAATAATTTTCCTAATTTTTTGGAGAATTTTTCCAGATAATAAAAAAAAAGAAGGAGCAAGGTCCATTGGATTCAGGACTAAATCTTTAGCTGGAACTAAGTAAGTAACTATGTTTTATAATACCGTTTATTCTGACAGCAATAAAACACAGAATGTGCTGCTTTTCTTTCCATTAAAATTAAGATTGAAATAATGTGAAGATTTATTAGTATTATTTTTAAGTAGTATTTTTTTTTTCTATCCATAATACCAGAAACTATTTGTAAGGACACAAAGTATAGTGTGCCAAACTTAATGATAAACCTAGTGTTTCTTTACCAAATACATGACCATCTTTTTAATTCAATTTTTTTTTGTCACAAATACTTGCGAGGTGTAATTATTAGGAGAAGGCTACGAGTTGATTTTAGAATGAATTAAATTTTATTCAGTTTTTGTTAGGTCTTTCTTTGCATTTATTAATAGGAACGTATTGATGCAAAATTAACCTGCTTTTACCTTGCTTTTACCACTTTTCATAAATACATGCATGAACGGCTGCACTCCAGAAAAAAACACACCCCCCCAAAGCTCACACATTAACAGACTAGCACCTCGGTTTTTTGCCGGCCGCCGCGTGCGTGAATTCATTTCAACTTTGGCTGAAAAACTGCGAACACCTTTTTTCCAAACTGTGAATATGAAATCCGCAACTAGGAAGCAGTAAAGTTACGGGAAACATGGCTCGTTTTGCATGTCGCTCCGAGAGGTGCTTGGCGCGGATTTTTGAATTTGGAATTTGGAATTTTTGAGCGCCAACTGGATGCAACTGGCCAGTTTGATTTACGCGCCGGATTGTTAGGTGTTTATGAAAGAAGTTTGACAGTCAGATTTTCCCGCTTTTTTAGGACTCTGCCATATTGCGTTTTACTACCATGTGAAGAACCTAGAGTGGCAATAGAGTGGTGATCGCGCATAAATATTAGCTCTAACTAGACACACGCACGGTTTAAAGTTTAAAATTACTGCTATTTTCCTAAACGGTATATAATCAAATTCTTAAGGTGCAACTGTAGGTAACTAGGCAGGTTTAATCTAATTTGGAAGGTACTAAGTATTATGACTTATTGATATTTCGACACGCCCAAGGAACAACAACGTAACTTGAGTTACGACAAAAATGAGTTAAGTTCATATTCTTCTTTATCATATTTTTCTCTACATTTGTGTCCAACAAACGTATCTCTAAGTGCAATAGAACCGAAGTTAGCGAGAATCATAACAAAGTAACCTGCGGTCGATTTCTGAAAAAAACACATGTTCGACGGATAAAACGTGCTATATTGAACTACAATTTTGTTTTATGGATCAAAAAGGCTCCCTTTTAAAAACATAGCAACTTATCTTTACTTACATTGTTTTGACCGTATTTTTTTTTAGATAAATGTACATGCAACAATATTGCAAATTGAGTTACGTTGATTTCCTCCGTATTTTATATGAATGAAGATAAGTCATTATCATTTTAAGTTGAATTAATATGTTTTAGTCGTTTCGTTACAAATCGGAAATAGCGCATTAGAAAATCGAAACATCGTATATTTATTTAAAATTTTAAAACCAGTACTTTTTCATTCTGATTTCTTGGGAACATAATAGTAAATTGAATTACGAATATATTTTCCAGTATTTTAGTTTTTGGTGAACGGTAAATTCAGTTTAATTGGAATAAATTTGATGTTGTATTTGGGTCATTTTCCCACCCGCATTTTTAGTGCGTCCGGCGTGAAAATACTATTTTAAATCTGTAAAAACGATCTGAAATATTTTTTAACATAAAATATGGGTATTTTACTACATGGAAACATAAATTTCAATCCTATTAAATAAGTGTAATATGATTGAATTAAATCATAAAGGGCTATTTTCTAACTTTAGTGGAGTGTCCGCTACCCGATTTGCGGCAGAAACCCTTTGAAAACTTTTGTTTAAGAGACAGTTTAGTTTAGTAATTTAGAAAACTGTGATCTGATTGAACTAATTTAATATAAAAATGGAAAATTAACGCATACTGTCTAAGAAGTTTAGAAATTATAGTAACTTAAAGAAGTGTCCGGGAGAACGAACTAATTTTGGTGGTCAATTTTTGAACGCTCTTAAATCAACAATGGCTAGTTCCACAAACACGATGTCCACATTTCCTGCTCCAGTTCAATGTGCTCAACCAGCTGCAAGTGATAATCAGCTGCAGATGGGCTTCATCTTTCAGCAAAAAACATAAATATGTCTTTTGGTGGCATGGGGTACAAATATTTTGAAATATTTCTTACTCATTTATTGACCGTGTGTGTTGTGATTTTTCCAAGTTGTTGCTATCGTTCAAATTGCCTTGTAGTATTGTTTTTGAAAGTATATCTATAATTTCCTATATTAGAACAAATAGCGCGTTACAATCATTTAAAGTGAAAAAAATAATTTTGGTGGCCGTGTTTTGGTGGCGAAAACGCCATTTTGGTGGCGAAAACTAATTTTGGTGGAAAAATCGCGCCACCAAAATTCAATTGCACCACCATAATTAAGTTGCGCCACCAAAATTATTATTAGGCCATCAGAGCTGGTTAATATGTTACACTTTTGAAATTATGTTTGCGTCCTTTATCTTTGGAATAAGAAATAATTGCAAATTATAAAAATGATTAATTAAATATAAGAAACAAGTATGTCTCTTCATAAAGTGCGTGGTTGAGGGAAGGACATGGGGGAAGAAAGGGACGATAGGGAAGTGAGGGATATGCGGGAGGTGAGGGATAAAAGAAAGTGACGGATGAAAAAGGAGTGAGGGATGAGCGGGAAGTGAAAAATGGGAGGTGCGATAGGGAAGTGTGGGAGGAGGAGAGTGAGTGACGATAGACCTCCTATTCAATACTTACGATGCCGCTGTCTTCTCCTTAAATGTCAGCTGCGTCTATCCAATACTTACGATGCTGCTATCTTCCTTGTGATCTTAAAAGGCTGCTGTGTCTTACGATGCTGCTGTCTTTCCTGTGATCCTAAGTGGCTGCTTCATGTATCCAATACTTACGATGCTGCTGTCTTTCCGGTGATCCTAAGTGGCAGCTGCGTCTATACAATACTTACAGAGTTGCTGTCTTCCTGGTGTTACTACGTGGCAGCTGCGTCTATCCAATACTTACGATTCTGCTGTTTTTCCTGTGTTCCTAAGTGATAACTGCAACTATTCAATACTTACGATGCCGCTGTCTTCCCTGTGATAATAAGTGGCAGCTGCGTGCATCTATCCAATACTTACGATGCTGCTGTCTTTCCTGTGATCCTAAGTGGTTGCTGCGACTATCCAATACTTACAATGCTACTGTCTTCCTGGTGATCTTAAAAGGCTGTTGTGTCTAGCCAATACGACGCTGTTGTCTTTCCTGCGATCCTATGTGGTAGCTGTGACTATCCAATACTTACGATGTCGCTGTCTTTCCTGTAATCTTAAAAGGCTGCTGTGTCTATCAAATACGATGCTGCTGCAGGAAAGATCCTGTGATTCTAAGTGGCAGCTGCATCTATCCAATACTTACGATGCCGCTGTATTCCTTGTGATCTTCAAAAACTGTTGTGTTTGTGTCTGTCCAATACTTATTTAGGAGTTAATTGCTGAAGAAAATTGGCTTAGTGATGATGGATGAGTAAAGAGTAGCTACCCTCCTGGTCGGGTGTTGTGACCAAGGGACCGAAGTTCAACTGGAGTAGTTTGGAAGTTGTATACAAGCAGATCGCCGTGCAAACTTCGACACCGCATTTCAGGACTACTGTTTCTTGATGTGGCGCATTCGATGTACGCTACACTTACGATGCTGCTGTCTTTCCTGTGATTTTATGTGGCTGCTTCGTCGAAGTCCGTGTTTGCTAAAAACGACTCCGACCCCCATGTCAAAGGAATAAACAGCGTAACATACAAAAAAAGTGGCTGCTTCGTCTATCCATTACTTACGATGCTGCTGTCTTTCCTATGATTCTAAGTGGCTGCTTCTTCTATCCATGACTTACGATGCTGCTGTCTTCCCGGTGATCCTAAGTGGTAGCTGCGAATATCCAATACTGACGATGCTGCTGTTTTCCCGGTAATCCTAATTGGCAGCTGCATCTATCCAATACTTAGGTATGATTCTGCTGTTTTTTTTGTGATCCTAAGTGGTAGCTACGTCTATTCAATACTTACGATGCTGCTGTCTTCCCGGTGATCTTAAGTGGCAGCTGCGTCTATCCAATACTTACAATGTTTTTGTTTTTCCTGTGATTTTAAGTGGCAGCTGCATCAATTTAATACTTACGATGCTGCTGTCTTCCCAGTGATCCTAAGCGGTAGCTGCGTTTATTGTATTGTAATGGCCTCGAATGTGCGTACGCAATTCTTAGCTTATTTTAGGATACTCCTGGCAATTTCACAAATACGGAAAAGAAAAGAGACAGGACATATACAGGTATCATTTGCCTGCTTAAGCTAAGAAATGCATGCGCAGAATCGAGGCAATTATTTGCCTTCTACGTGCTTCTACTTTTCTTTGTATGAATGAAAAAAAGGTTTATTTTTGTTGTATTTAGTGTCTGAAAATGACCGTACTTTATCTTCGGGTTAAAAACAAGTTTATATTTGATGTAGTACTAGTAGTCTAATATTAGCCAACTAGGTATTAATTACTTTTGCTTTGGTATGAATAAGGAATAATACCAGAACCAATAATATTCGATTATAACTTAAATGGGGATATAATTAACAGAGTGTCCGAGCTGCGGGACCTGGATGTACTCCTTGACGACAGTTAATCTTTAAATCCCACGTAGAACATATATCCTCTAAAGCCTACAGGATGATCGGTTTTTTGATCAGAGTAGGAAAAGATTTTAAAAATATATCCACTCTTGTACTACTTTACAATTCTTTAGTAAGACCTATTCTCGAGTATTGTTCAACAGTCTGGAATCCTCAGTATCAAGTTCACAAATATTCACTGGAACGTATTCAAAATAAATTTATCAAACCTATCACATATAGAATCAGAAACTCCGTAGGTTCTAAAATTACTAATGTAGATTTTCTTACACTTGAAGATCGCCGCATTTCTAGAGACGTACTGTTGATACATAAAATCTTGCACAAGGAAGTTGAAGTTCACCAGTTCTTCTTAGTAATATTGGTTTTAAATGTCCTGGTCACAACCTTAGGCGTAGGGAGCTATTCTCTTACCCTCTTGTTAGAACAAATTACGCATCTAATTCCTTTGTTTCTAGATCTTTAAAGTCTATCAATACCAAATTCGATGACATTGATCCATTTGTTTTAACACTTACTAAATTCAAGAAAGAGGTTATAAATAAGTTTGTTTCCATAAAAGTCAGCAACGAATAGAATAATGTATTTCCTGTTTGTTCTTCTGTTAGTAGGAGCTGTCAGGTTTGATATAATTGCATATAATAAGAACCTATTCTCCATTCATTGTTGAAGGGTGATTCCTGCCATGCTAAATGACGGTTTTAGTATGGGGAAAATTATTTTTTGATGCTGAGTGGAGTATAGTATTCTTAGTTTATTTTGTTCTCATTTCATTTAAAGTTCTCATTTCTTTATCAGTATTTTATTATTCTGCGAGGTTAGGTTAAGTTAAGTCTGCCAATATTGTCAATATGTTACAACTATTTGTGGAAACTGTTTTGGTTCTAGTTTTACTTAAGTTTAATCTTATATTTAACTATACGCTGTACTGTATGTTTCCCTTAATCTAAACTTATAAAATCGCTTGTCCTTACTGACTGACTGACTGATTCATCAACGCAGAGCCTAAACTACTAAAGCTAGAATCGTTAAACTTAGAGAGCAAGTTCCTCTTATAACGTAACCTCCCACTAAGAAAGGATTTCCGGATTTTCCCTCCCTAAACGGGTAAAAAGGGGGGTTGAAGTTTGTATGAAAGTCCGTCAATTTTGAAGGTAGGATCTTCAAATTTTGTTTTTAGGCTAATGATTAAAAAATAATTTATACGTGTTTCAGCATTTTTGTATTTTTCACCCCTAAGAGGGTTAAATAGGGGATGGAAGTTTGTATGGAAATTCCGTCAATTTTGATGGCAGGATCTTCAAATTTTGTTTTTGGGCTAAAGATTAAAAAATAATGAACACGTGTTTCAGCGTTTTTGTATTTTCCACCCCTTAAGGGGTTAAATAGGGGATGGAAGTTTGTATTGAAATTCCGTCAATTTTAAAGGTAGGAACAGCGCGGGAACTCAATCCCACGGGAAAACTCTCAGCTGCGGGTGAAACCGCAGGAGCGGAAAGCTCGTAAACAATAAACAATAAACAAACAATAGTTCACTTTTGTTATTACACTAGTATTCTAATAATTAGACTACTAAGGTATTAAACACTTTTCTTTGGTATGGAAATGAGGTTATTTTTTGTTATATCACTACTATTCTAATACTTGCCAACTAGGTATCCATTTATTATTATACTTTGGTATAAATAAAACTTAAAATTTTTATGAAAAAGTGTTTTATTTCATTGCATTATAGTAAGTAAATTTCAAACAAGCCTACACTTAGATTACTTTACGGTCAAAAGGTGCTAATAGCATAAGATAACTTAAACGTAACTCAGACATACACTGGTATTCGCCGTAAATTTAAATCATCTCTTCAATTTTGATGCTCAGTATCTCAATTTACGTTGTTCTTGCAGGTAATAAGCATCCTAGCACTTAATTGTAAGTCATAAAACTCAATGAAATCAAATTATTATGATAAAAACAAATATAACATCATATAAAACCCGTCTCATGTATTCTTTAAAACGAACAATCACTTAAATTAATTAAAAAACAAAAGCAGGAGAATTTTTTTAAACCTTAAAATTGCTCTCCTGTAAAATTGACAGAATTGAGATACGTTGTTGTTCCTTGGGCGTGTCGATTTATGGATTTATAATAATGTAAAAAACTAATAACCATAATAATATCCACGTGCCATCATAACAACTCTACACCGCCATCTTGAACTCGGTGACCCATTGAGCTAATTCCTGCGAGGGTGGCGTAATGCTGCGTGACGTCACAGGCTCGCGGTAATAACCCGTGACACCTCCAGCCTGGCCTCTTTACAGTAAGGTTCTGAGCCATGGGCTCCCAATCCGTAGGTCCTGGGTTCGGTTCCCAGGGGGGAGAACGAAAAGTTGATATTTGTTAATGTATCACTTTTTGAGATTGTCCCCATTTTGGTAAGGACAATGCAGGCTGAACCACCTGATTTCCTCAAGAAAAAAAAAGGAATTCGTGCTTCGGAGGTAAATGATTAAGTGGTATGGTAAAAATAGGCATAAGAACATTATGGAGATATAAGTAGTGTGATCTTGTTCTGTTTCTTCTTGGGTTTTGTGTTGTGTCGCGTAAATCATGCCTTATTTACCCGCAAAAATAGCAAGACAAAGTGTAATGCGACGCATACTTCCCACTTATAAGATTATCTCCGCCATTTCCCAAGATTAAGCACTATTGTGCCCTAGGCAGGTACGGTGTGCAAAACAACGAGTAACGGTCTAAATGCTTGTTTTGCCGACGCTACAGGCGTCTGCGAGGCGCGAAAACATGCGGGTAGTATTTGCATAAACAATTTGCTAAGTGTCAAGAGTACAGAGTCACTGAAGGTGGGATAATGGTAGATAGTTCTACTACTTACAGCTATCCAAAACTATGTTCTTAAAAAAAACTAAATTGTACTTACAATTTTTAATTAATTTCAAGGCACTTTATTCTCCTGTCGTTAGAGTTTCGAGTCAATCGACCCGATGAACCCTGGTGGCAGAGTTTTTAATTGCCTTTATCACAGCTGATAGGGCTTTTAAAGCTTTTAAAGCTTCACTTTTAAAGCTTAAAATGGGGCTATAGGTATGTATTGTGCCAAAGAAAATATAATATTCTGCAAAATGTGTAAAAATCTCTTTTTAACTTATAGGTAACCAAATTTATCAAGGTATGTAAGTAATTTTTTTATGTAAGTGCTTATACAGTGATTATCTGAAATCTCAGCTAGGAACTTAACAATATTTCTTCTTAGTTCTATTATTATTTTATCTATGGAAAAAATAAAAACATGCAACAGCACACAAACAAGGTAAACACAACAGATGAAGTTAACAACAACACAGGCGAGGCGGAAGTTAAGAAACTTATAACGAGCTGAAAGTTGCGCCGGTAGCCGTGGCGTGGCCTCACCCGTACTACTACCTAAGAATATACTTACTTATACGAAACTTCGAATTTATAACTTGGTATGGTCTGTTACCGGCAATGTGTATAATACAGATATTTATATACAATGCCTAGACTAAGTAGGTAGGTATATACAACGTATAACAGAATGGGTATATGCATCGAGAAATGGGTGAATCTACCCATGAAACTGAACAACTTTCCCTAAGGAACATAGGTCGAAATACGAAAAAAATATTTTGACTTCCCATACTAAATGCGCTATCAGCTGATGCATTTTGTATGGAAGACCAAATTTTTTTTTTTCGTTATAGATACTTACAGAAAGCAGTTTCAAACTAAGTAAGGGACCTACCCGATATTATTGGTTCCAATAATACAAGAACACCAGGCAAGTATGACGTTAGTACAATAGGTACATGGCTATATAATAGTACCTTGTTTATCGAGGGGAGAACATGATCAATACACACGAGTTGGGAATCGCATTTTCTTCCGAGTTATACATAGTGCTTTATACTACACCTACGAGGAAAATATAATCAAAAATCCTTGTAAGATAAAGAATGATATCACTTACATGAGAAGATAACTTAAGAACATTTGAAGTGTCATCATCCATGCGAACAGAACACAAACAAACAAAACACATATTAATAAAGTTACATATTACATCGAAAACACTAAACACTTAATTTACATTAAATAAGTCATATAAATCAAAGAACGAAAAAGAATTCGCGCGGACATGTTGATTTTGCCATATTTTTTACTTAAAAATATAAAAGAGACAAATGAAGCAAAGCACATACTGCCAAAAAATGTAAGTGGCCAGTATCATTTTGTGGGCTTCGACATACAAACTTTTTGTTTTTTGGCATCCGCCTGTTTCTAGTTTTGAATTATGAATTTAAAAAATATAAAGGAGGGGAGAAAATACTTTCTCCCCTAGGGAGAGAAAGTAAATCCCATATATTTTTGCCGCCCGCATATTCGTTCGCTTGGATTTACGTACTTTCTTTCCTTTTTTTAAGTAAGAACTAATATACTTTCCGAATAGGTGTAGTATAAAATAAATTATTTCTCCAACATATAAGAGTAATTTTAAACCTGACCTAAGACGTCATCCGGCCGCCATTTTTTCCCCCCTCCGCCCACCCGCTACACAATTTGTCTTCAAACTTGCCGCGACCTGAACCCCCCTCCCACGTAATCAGGTGCTAGGTGGCTCCCACCTCCCCCCACCTATGTACCGAGGTATATAGAGCTTAAAGGTGTCTAGAGGCACCTCGAGGTGGTATAGTAGAGGTTGTCATAGCAACGGTTCTAATGGAATATAAAGGCTGTATAAAGGCTATTTAGTGGAGCGTGTAATGACTCTAGATTCTTGTTAGTTTGCTTGGCTAGATTGATAGGTTTGTAATTTTCTAATGTTGTTGTGTGGCTTGTCAGACAACTGAAGTAAGTACGACCTGAAAAACATTGGTGTAACTTCTAAAATGACGTGTTTAACAACAGAAAAGAGATCGAAACCCAAGGACTTGACGAATTCAGAGGTTGTTTTGTAAATTAAGGAACGTGTCTAAAATAATTAAGTAAAATATTACTGAAAATTCCAACTACTTACGTACATAAGTAACTAAGTAAGTATCTTGCATTATGCTAGTCTTTCTTATGAATTCTTAACAGTAAAAAGGTCATACCAGCTACAATGAAAATTTTCGCATTCTGGACCAAGAATATAGACAATGGAAGCATTGCAAACAAAACATACGAGAATAGCGGATATACGCATGTATTGCAATGAATGGTTCATTGTGTGAAAATAGTGTAAGCAATGTCTGTATTCCACACGTCGTTGCACAAAATAGGTACGAATAATAGTCCCATAAATAAGCTGGAGCGCGCCAAGGCGTGAACTGTATACAGAGAGTACATGCCGAGTATATCCCGTGACCGGTGACCTACTTACTTCCGCGCGCCAATACCTGCTTGTACCGTCACCTACAACCCACCTGTCAGGTGAGATACATCACGCCCATTGGTACACCTTCAGCCAACCAGTGAGCTTCCCACCTGTACCTCACTGGGACAGGTGCGCACAGGTGCGTTCCCACCGCCTCTGCACAGACCACGCCCACTTTTATCGAGCTGCGCAGGTAACCTGCGCGCTGATTGGTCGCCGCAAGGTAACACAGGTATAATCCACCTGCGAGTGCAGGTGTGTCCCTCCGAATTTGAATTTGGAACGTCTAGTTTGAGTGAAGAAGTGTTGGTGGCCAGTTTTGTTTTTTGTAAGGTGTTTTTGTGGGTAAAAAGTGCGCATGTGTGGGTGCGATTGATGTTTCCTTGAGGTGAGGTGGCTAAATTTAGGACGAGGTGGGCGCGCCGCGTCCTTCGTAAAGGTCAGGGTGCGCAGGCCTTGGCCAGATGGTATGTACCTTTTGCTTATATACCTACTATGTTCATTGTTATTAACGATAGAGGTACTTACCTGTGTACAATTTAAATAATGAATATGATATACATATTTAAGAAAAAGAATATTCTTACCCACTTACAGTAACTTCTGCTTTTAAGAAAACATAGTAACTGCCTCAAATACGTTAAAATGTTGCTAAAGCTACGATACAAGTACTTGCAGACTCAGTAATTCTTTAAAAACTCCTTCTAAAACCTCCCCCCACATCCGAGTCCGCCATAAAGTCCACATTGGAACGCTAAAGTGGCAAAGCACCCATTTGCCGTAGGTAATTCTGGAGCTACCTAATTACTGAAGCACTAAAACGAAGCTAGACTACCTAAAGTCCTAGGTAATGAGCCGCACGCTCAAAGGACGGTGGGGGGTAGAGGGGGGTGGGAGAGAGGTGGAGGGGATGGGGGGGGGGGTTGAGGTAAAAGCCACTCTAATTATGAAAGAAGATTGAGCGGTAATACTACGCTGCTATGTAGAGCTACCTCGTAACAAGCGTTTTAAATTGGCTGGAGCTAGAATAAAGATTTTATTTTTCTTTGAGATTTTAGATTACCTACTTATAAAAATTATTTATGCTACTTACCTATCTCTTAAGTGATATTTTATTTTCTTTGACGACCTGCACAGTGCAAAGCCCAGTGGGCAGTTAATTTTCCTGAAATTCAGAGGGCCTGGCGTTCGATTTCCGATCAGGTGATGACATTTTTTTGAAAATCGCATTTTATTTCTATTCAATATCTATACAATAAGTACCTACCTAGGTAGGTTACCTAAACGAAGGTTTTTCTAGATGAAAATCCAACCGCTCCATTTCCCACTAAGGCCTCGCGGCTTTACGACGCCCGGAGCAGTAAATTACGTCTGTTGCAAGAAAGAGTTCCTTCCTTGCTGCTTACTGTAAGGTGAGACTCGCGGTTTATGGGCCACTACTCTGTTGTGAGACGGAGCGAAGAGCTGTTGTAAGAGAATATTGGTTTTTAATGTCTTTATCGTGAAGGAGAGTTCTGAAAGAGTGTACCTTGTCCTATTTTTTCTAAATCTAACTTATTTCTGAATTGGTAGGTAGATACTTCGCCATAACGAAAATGACATCCAATAAAAATAAATATCCCTGTAAAGCCAGGTACCTAAGTTTTGACTTCCATTTTAAACGACTGAAACTTTGACTTTCTCGCTCCTCCACTTAATTATATACAACGTGTAACAGAAAGGGTGTATGCATCGAGAAATGTGTGAATCTACCCATGAAACTGAACAACTTTCCCTAAGAAACATAGGTCGAAAAAGGAAAAAAAAATTGTTACCTTTCATACAAAATGCATCAGATGATAGCGTATTTATTTTTTCGTATTTCGACCTATGTTCCCTAAGGAAAGTTGTTCAGTTTCATGGGTAGATTCACTCATTTCTCGATGCATATACCCTTTCTGTTACACGTTGTATAGGTATACCTATTATGATCATACATAGAAACAATTTTAAATCTAAAAACTTTTCATTTTACTAACAAGACATTCATACTAAAACCTTAATCCCCTTATTTATCCACGGTACACATGGTGCCAGGAGTGGAGTAGTGTGGAGTGTCACCTTCATCCCAGGTTAAACGAGTGCAACCCTGTTTGTTTGCGGTCGTGGGCACTGGACATGGACATTGCGTTGGTGGTTCAAGTCTTACGTTGAAGCGAAACAGAATATATTTTGCTTCGGGTCAGTTCTTAAATCTTGTGTTCAAAACAGAGCTTACCCAGAAGTACCTATTCGGCAAAGACACTGGCATGGCATTCATAAACATCGACGAAGCACAGCTAGCTAGATATATATCGTGGGTCTTTCACCGGACTTCGATTGTGGTTAGCCAAGGCAGCCCCTCACAAAGCCTACCGCTCCTTACATTATGTGGAATATTTTAACCAGACCTCTCCAGAGATAAAACAAACTGTTGACAGTACAAACAGTTTGTAGAGTTCATCCTATGTCTCTTCATAAGGTACTCTCAATATTCTGTGTGGAACCATAGACAAAATTTTCGTTTATGGTGGAACTTAGTTTTTCATTACCCGCTGATGGTTTCACTTTACACCACACTAACAACCTCTGACATCAGCAAACACGGTCGGTAATGACAGGGAGGTGTACTCTTACACTATACCTGATGAAATTCACTGTTTGCTTTGCCACAGCTGACAGTTTCTAATTTATCTTTAATTACACCACGTCCACTGTATTTATAACGCTTTTAATTCATGCTTGGTAAGTAAAGAGAACAAAATTTTGTTTTAGAACAGAGATTGCTTTATAAGCCTCAACATAACTCCATCTAGTCTGATTTTGATCATTTTGTAAAGACATTTGAAAAGGGTGAGTTTTATTATTTTTATAAGGGCAAAAGTGCCTTCTCTTTCTAGATTGTAAAGATTGTTTCGGCGCAGGTATTGTAGGTCATTAAGATGAGTTGGCAAACGATCACTTTCAATCTAAAATAGGTCTCAAAATTTGTCAGACCTATCCAATTATGGCGTAGGGACTCGGCCGCCTAGACATGATTTTTAATGTACACAGGTGTGTTATACATTTTAAACAGTGCTTTTAAATATTGTTGCTCTATCTATCTCATCAGAGTATACTCACATTATTTCTCTATAAACCTGGCAGGGTAGCGAGGGTAGGGTGTCAGTTTGCAGTCCACTCGAGCTCGTCCTGACCCCAGGTTGTTTGTTCAGCTAAAATGTTTGCAGCCACTATACAGCTTCGCGCTGACCTATAAAACCCGCAGCGCGTTTTAAAAACAAAGTTTCGTGACGTCAGAGGTTAGTTTACCTACGGTTTACGATGTAAGTTTTGAAGTATGAGCAGTTTCGCCTTTAAGTACGCATGCAGACTCTGTTGGATGATAAAAGTAGTTATTGTGGGAGTTTAGCTGCTTACAGTAGTGGAAAGTTTTAATTTGAGACACAAAATGCTGGAAATCTAACTTTTGGTAAAATCTTTTTCATTTAGGATTGTCGGATGATGAAATATCTCAACACAAGCCCTGGCAATAGAGATGCCCCCCTGAATCACAGCAACATCTCACCTACCTGTCAGAAAATAAGGAAACAACCCAAATGGGTATCAATTTTCAAAAATTGATATTTTGACCGTAATCGTCATGTAAGTATAGAATTTATTACCTCTGGATCCCACAGAAGCAGTTAAAACATGTAACACACAATGTAATACTATATGACCCTTTTTTGTCACTTCACTTACCATTAGAAGTATAGCTCAACATCTTCACCTAATGTCCATCTCCTCACAGTAATCACTATGATAATGTGGCTCATCAGAGGCAGTGCTGGAAAAATAGCGCTATAATGGCTGTATTATACACTCAATTAGCACTATACAGCTGTACAGTAGTTTAGCTGAGAGCTCGTTATCGCCAGAACTCTTGTAGACAACCAGCTTATGATGACTGGACAAATGGGATGGATAATTTGTGAAAATGTTAGAGTTTTTGTTTAATAGAAGGATTTTGGTAATGAATTAAATGAATGTGAAAGTTAATACTTAATTATAACTTTTATATTTTAATCGAACCATTCTTCTTCTTCTTCTTCGTGTCGATTGGTAACTATAACAGTTTGGCCCAGTATTTTGCAACGAACCATTGAATAGAATAGATATCTGCCTTGGGCTCCTGATACAGAGGTCGTGGGTTCGATTCGCACAGGGGAACACAAAGTTGATGTTATTATTATTTCCCATTAGGCGTTTTAAAAACTCTGACACCCTATGAACCATCCGGTCATAGATTGCCTCAAAAGCCTACTTGATATAATTCAAATTATGGTAATGAACTGCCTTTTCTTACCTAGAAATATAGGTACTTACGTACGAGTATGAGCAAAGGCAGACTTCATCCAATATGAAGCAAGTCGCCGTTTCATGAGTACGTGGCTGGCACAAAAAGCGGCATATTGCGGCCCGGAATGTAATAAACCTAGGTAGAAGTAGCAGCGGGTAGTGGCCGACTCTACCTACCTCCCACCTCGCCCGCGGTTATTGCAGTTGGAATGAGGTCGTCAACTTTATGATGACAGGTTCAGGAATTTTTAATAGTAGGTTCTTTTTTTTCGAGTAAGGACTATTTTAAATAAATCACCCTTATATTTGTTAGGGAGTGGGCAGTATCAAGGGCCTAATAAAATACTTTTTGTGGGAATTTAAAAAATCTTTAAAATAGACCATAGACTTATAGTAGGGCGGTTAAGGATCAAAATCAGGACAAAGCTTGCACTTTCGCGTGATGGGTTGAATTGGTCTCAGACTGGTTGTACACATCCTAAGGTAACTTTTGAGATATGTTGCCCTGGTGGGTACACTCTATGGGTCTGCAGGCAGGGTCGGTTAGGTTACTATAGGAGCAATTACAGTATTTCAATGATATAGGAGTGGTGCTCGAACAAAGTTTGGAGCACACCCTGGTCAAATTCACATCGTGGTGAAAAAAATCCAAAATGGCGGAAAACAAGATGGCCGCCATACAAAATAAAAAGTCGAATATCTCCTAAACGATGAGAGATAGGTGGAGAGTGCTCGAATAAATGTTATAGGGAATGATAGTGGGTAACTTCTGGTGATCACGAAAATCCAAGATGGCGGATCCAAACTGGCGCCTGATATAAAAAATGCTCCGATCAGGCTGAAATTTGGCTGGTGAGAGGTTATTGACGCTTTAGTCATACGAGGTTCCCTGATAATATTTTTTTAAGAAATTAATAAAATGAAATTGACATTGGGTCCAAACTTTTCATAGAGCTATAACCTGTCGGAAAATGTGCTCCGATTTCTATGACTATCAGTGTACAATGACGTCACGCCATTAAGTATGAGTTATGTTTCCGCCGCTTTGAACACGGTGCCCTGCTTTTTTAGTGTTCCTTACACAATAATTATAAAAAAACTATGATAAAAAAATATATTTTGTGCTCATCATGTTTTAATGCTCTAGTACCTAGTTAAAATACTTGGACTATCTGAGGTCATGAGTCCGTTGCCAATGGTGGTTTGAATCATAATATTTGGTGTAAAATGATTCCGTACTTTGGACGGCATGCTAGGTAGGACTGTACACGACGCACACAAGATATTTTGTTTGTTTTCAAACCAGATCGTTCCTCAAAAGAACAAATTTAGATCAGTATTATCTTGATAGTTTTTTTTTTCATTG
Source organism: Scrobipalpa atriplicella (assembly GCA_029255725.1). Lineage (NCBI taxonomy): Eukaryota > Metazoa > Arthropoda > Insecta > Lepidoptera > Gelechiidae > Scrobipalpa > Scrobipalpa atriplicella. The sequence continues at coordinate 17,295 of JARACY010000296.1, forward strand.
TTGGATAATGTACCTAGATTCTAAATTCCATAAAATACTTAAAGCCAAATATTTTCAATTTCATACGGAACACTAGTCTCTGGAAAACAACTCTCAACTGGCCAGTAATATTTTTTACACTATTAAAATATTTATACGCTCACCTTGTAAGTGCATTGACGACATCACCCCGACTTGTCCAGGAAACTAGCAATAATTATGTGGAATCTGCTCCAGATACCAAGGTGAACTAATTCATACATTTTACATACAAACATGCTAAGTACATTAGAATAAAACAGTTTTTTATTTTGATACACGGTTTTTTGAATATTAAATTAAGTAGATCAAAGATACCTGCGCCAATCAGACTTAAATTTAACATGGAGAATGTCTTGGTCCAATAAATAATTACTGATTTTCGATGGCACGGTTTTGCAAACGAAATAATTATAGAGTTCTTACCTCTTAATTCTAAAAGATACTGTCCAGTTCAGATAAAATAAATTCTGACGTTTTTTACGAGAATTTATTATATTCTCATATTAATAAAATTATTTTAACGGATTTCAGTTGTGTTTATTTAAATCCGTTAAAATAGTTTTATTGATATGAGTTACAGTTGTGCAAACTTTAGAAAATGTGTATTAATATTCTCGCTTAGGATGTTCTCTATACGTGCAAGTGGGCGTGTCTCATTACACCGCGTAATGAATGCCCGCGCACGCCGCTGTATACAGGCTGGTGTTCTCAGCTGTATCCCAATTGGCTACTTTCCAACTAGTCAAATCAGCAACTTTTTATGAAATGTCAAAAATGCTTTTTTGTATGAAAATAGTAAATTATGACGTCACATTTTAGTAAATATTGACTAATCAAATCAATAACTTATATACTTTTAATTCGATTGTTAAAATCGAAATGTGCATTTTTTTTAAATGATGAATGAAATCCACAATATTTTTAGCCATTAGTTTTAAGTATAAACGTTTTGAATTTTTTAAGCTACCCAGTCAAGTACCCAATTTGGCCACTTGAGAACACCATGTATAGATGCTGGTTATACTAGTATTATGCGTAGTTGTCCCGTCGCGTCTTAAAGGCAGTTTGTAATCAGTTTTTAGGTACGCTATTGAATCTACCCATTTATTATTTATATTTACTTATTTCCTCAATAAGCAAAATTGAAAATTTATGAATCACAAAGCTACGAATGCGCAATAGGCTTGCTAGATATTTAACGTATGAAAATAAATCATATACTACCTAAGTACCTAACCTACAGCTTACCTACTGGAAATTTTCTATTTCCATAAAATTTCAAAAAAGATTATATTATATATACTTTCGAATCATAATGTGAATAGGTAAGTACACCTAATTTTTTTTCAATAGAATAAATCATTTGTACTATAGCTATGTTGAAAAACCGTATTTTACCCTACAAATACCTACACCACACCACTAGCCTTATCAACGTCAAAAAGAGAAACCCGAAAAGATAACACCGGGATTACTTTAAACTTTAATAAAAGCACATCTTTTGACGTCACATCAGATCAGATGACGTCAGACCTCCGTCACCCTTTGCTCATTATTAGCCGGCCGTCCAATTAGAGCACCCTGTACCCTGTGCGGTTAATAAAGAGCCACGTTTAGGCTCTTTCATTACATTCTGTATAATGGCTCGTACAAATATTTTTAATCCGAGAGCTCATACATCTTCCGCAGTTCATTTTGCTGGACCATGCTTTTAATACCGTGTCCACTTTCTACTTTACTCCACAGCAAAATACACTCTATTTCCCATCGCTTAGATTTCAATTTCCTTCACCATTTACGTTTTTATCTACAAGGTGGCATCGTAAATTGAATTTCAACCTTTCAGCGGAGGAAATAGGGTGGAAAATGGGGTGTAGTGTTTGTCAATATATCAAGCGAGTGAATAGGTGGAGTATGATGGGGATTCCTTTTTTAAACGTGTGGATATTGCTTCGGTCGACGGCTACGTTGATGTTTTGGTGGACAGGTGAATATAACATCATGATTAATTTTGTTTTAAGCAAACATACTTACACAATAGAATGTATAATTTGCATCTATTATAGTAAAAGCACGTGAACTAGGTACCTAGTACGTACTTTACTTTACTAATTAGTAACTAAGTACCTGAGGTAGATGACAACCTGTTTGTGGAACTATTATCGTGCAAAGACCTACCTTTCTTATTTTTGAAGCAAGCTAGCTAGGTACTTAGGTATTTGTGAAGGCATAATAATTAATTAGCAAGAAAATAATCTCTTCATAATAATCATATACGCTTTTTCCAGCTGATGACACATTTAGAAGTTATTTTAACGATGAGTCCTGTGATCCTGCAATTTGATGAGATTCCCCTTTAATCTTGTCCTGTGACAATACGAAATTTAATTCAGAACCATTCGAACGTAGCGAAGTTCAAACTCATGTTCATTTGTCACAGTTTTCTCTTTATCTCCCCTTACAGAACGTATTATAACAATCTCTTTCGCAAAGCATAACGGCCAGTGTGTTTAAAAGTATAGAGTTCGAAAAAGAAAAATAAATACGACGTCATTATGAAAGTAGTTTTGAGTTAAGAACGTGTATAAAGCTGGCTGCACACGCAGCGACACGTGCCTCGATATTCACAATTAGGCGCGCCATTCACATTGCGACTTGCGACTGCCGGACGAAGGTACGCGTGTGTCGGACGTAGCAACACTACGCGTGAGTGGAAATGAATTGCGCTTTTAATTGTTTAAATTTGTTCTATTGTGGAACGCGAAATCAATTGGTTGTACCTAGTCATTGATGATTGAGAAGAGCCATTCATTGAGCTTGTGGCATCACTAGAATAAACATGAGTGTCATAAAATTGTAAGATAAAAGGGAATCATTTCCGTATGTCAGTTATTTTCACTATTATTTTAACATACGAAATGACTTTCTCTTTTAAAGCATTCCCAATAAATTTTTACCGAATCATTTGCTGGAAACGATCGGCCTTTCATACAAAAATACTATTAATTCTGCCCATATAATTATCTCGTTCATTGCCTTCAAAGAATGAAACAGTCATAAACAGGCTCATACAAAACGTGTATTGAAAACGAATACTAATCCATATAGGAAGGTAATGATGCGAACTGACGTCTATAGACGAAAGATAGATAATACTGAGAGGTAGATACTTGAAATGTATGTTAATATAGGATCATATTTAAGCAAGGTCACAATATTAATAGTATAATCGAAAGCCGATGATAAATTTATGTAGGACACGTCAAAGATGTATTATATAGTGCAAATATCTTTGACCTTCATGAGAGCTCTTTCTAGCTTAATAGGGTTAAGTTTTTAGGGTTAAGCTTTCTAGTTTAAAGACTAGTGGACTACGCACTAGGAACTCTTATATTTTAAACATTACTTTTTTAATAAAAATAATGCAGTCGATTTTTATAGCAAAAGTATACTAATTTATTGTTACTAAAACTGTTGCGCTTTTAAGTAACTAAGACAATAAGTTTAATAACATTTCAAATCAACAAGTAACACCCGGTATCTTAAACAAACGTAACTATAATATAAATGATAGTCCGTACGTCTGTCGACACGCGCTATTAGTGAGCGAGTATGAGAGCATAATAATAAATATTCATCAGTTTTTGTGCTAATGCCTATAAAAACGAGCGAGCGGGACGAGTGGGGCAAGCGAACCTATTGCTGCTTTATGAAGGGTTAATAGCAACCATTTCCATATAAAGTAAGATATAAATTAAGATAGTGATGTGATTTCTATGCAGCTCATTGAGGTGAGCCAATAATGATGATAGAGCTGTGTGTTCTATTGTAAATCTAATGTAGTAATTTGTTGAAAAATGAAATTAGAAATTAAAATAGCATGGATTCTAATACGACAAAATAAACTTTCTAACGATGTCGGTATTAAAAAAGGGAAATGAAATTATAATAGAGCCCTAAATTACGAGATAAGAACTACATAGATTGTAATTATTATTATAATGTAAGTGATCACTCTATTGTACCGCTGTGTGTTCTATTGTAAATCTAATGTAGTAATTTGTTGAAAAATGAAATTAGAAATTAAAATAGCATGGATTCTAATACGACAAAATAAACTTTCTAACGATGTCGGTATTAAAAAAGGGAAATGAAATTATAATAGAGCCCTAAATTACGAGATAAGAACTACATAGATTGTAATTATTATTATAATGTAAGTGATCACTCTATTGTACCTTGTTATAGCTATAAATACAGGAAGAAGATTGAAATGGTACAAAGGCAGACTTATCCCATTTATGGGGTCCTTTACAATCGGAATTTTAATACAATATCCATAACTCAAAATAGTTAAACATGAAACTTCAAAAATACCGCTGCTTCGTACAAAAAAAAACAGAAAATACTTCTCACATAACGCTGACCAAAAACAAACCCTACCTTAGCTAAATTAAGAAAACGCAACGTGTCCACCATTTGTACCCGTCCACAGAACCGTAACCATAAGTGACGATTGAGTTGGCGGCCATCTTGCTAAGTGAATTCGTGTGTCGCGCCACCTTCAATTTAGCGCAGAAACCAATCATCGTTACCGAGAACGCACCTTTTATTGGGACGCACTTTATACAGGGTCTTAAGAAGAATCCAGTAACTAAAATTTCAACTAAATTCTGGTAAAAGTCTACTTTATGAACAAAGCCTTCATTATCATTAGATTTTAACGTCCCTACCGAGGGGCACGAGTTTACCCTGAATTTAGGACGAACAAAACCTTACCTACCCTGCAAATAAAATTTTATTTTTCAAACGCTTATTTCTGTTTGATAAATATAATTGGTAAATTATTGATAAAAGAAAAAAAAAAAAACAGTTTCTCATGAAAGCTGCATCTGATTTTTCCACGGTCTAAGTGTGCAACAAAGTGCATCAGGTAAATTGAAAAATAAACGTTAAATTAGCCATTTCAATAAGAACCCCTGTATTCAAGCCATGAAAGAAAGAGAAAGCACAGAAAGGGCCAGGGCTCGTAAACAATTGGGCAAATGAAAGATTATGTTTATCGAGTTAAGGTGTTACGGGCCGCAATAAAACTCCGTTTTTATCCCTCCGTAGGAGATAACTTCTGCTTCTGCAGAACCCAAGACATTTTTTTTTCAGTAATGGAATAGTTTCTTTTAGCACGGATTGTAATAAATGTAACCTGTCCCGTAAACACAGGTTTTCATGGTATAAATGCAATTGAGTTTGTGAAGAAAACTCTGTAAATATATGCAATCAAAATTAAACGCACAACAACAACAAACAGTATAAAATAAAGTATACGACTACTAAAACATTCAAGTAAATAGTTGGTCCTGAAAAGATCAAAGTTCCAGACAACTTAGCTCAATATGCTTTCTCAAATTTCATAAATTCTGCTCCTCCATCTAGACTGACCTTTTACCACGTGAGATTGCCCTTCCCACTAAAAACATCGTAACTAAAGAACGTTTCCCACCAAAAAGCATCTGTAAATATGCACGGATTGAGCTTATATTCGTATGCTGGAAGTGTAATAGCATATTCTGGAATGATTTACTTTGCAAGACAATGCAATCTATCCTGAAAAGTGAACCAACAAAGGAAAATGTATCGTAAGAGTTTTAAGCGAGAGAGGAGAATGGAGTGGAAGGTTGGAGAGAAAAAGTAAAGGCGCTTCCACATTTTACTGAAAAATGTGTAAGAAGTAAGGCAGGGAAAGCCGTAGATCCGTTATAAAGACATATTATTCTTTTGAGCGGAGTGGTGTTCCTGGGTGCGGGGGGGTGGGGCGAGGTGCCGCGGGGAGGGGGTTATTGTAGCGCGCAATAAGTCGCCGTAATCCCGGGAAGGTGCCGCGATTCAATTGTCATTGTTCGGGTGCTCTAATGAAAAATATTTTGTTGTCTTTTTTACTGTTCCCACTTGTTTGGCCTTCTCGCCTTTTCCCCCGGGGATTTGTGGGAAAACGAGCGAGTGGTTTGCATTCGTTGGAATATTTTGCGCCATTCACGTCTTTGTATTGTTATTGTTACGTCTTGCCATCATCTGGTTACTACCATTCAAATGCATCAACAAAAATAGCTCCCTACTTGTTTGCAAAGAATGTTTATCAACGTTGCTACAGAAAAACTATCCGAAAATCGTGCAAAGTCCGACTTCCCTATTTCCGAGCGAAAAAAGCCTCGCTAGATTTCCTGAAAGTGTCGAAAGCATTTTGGCGCGGACACTGTTCCCGAACAAATTCAAAACACACATAAATCAAGTGTGGCACAAATAAAAAACTAAGGTAAGCGCTCCTGTTGTGGGCCGGCCGAACAGGCGGCAACCGGGCCACTTCCGGTCAGCGGCGGAAGCGACTCTATTGGCGGAAAAAAGCTGCGGGAGTCAACTGGCCACTTTGTTAGCTTTTTTGAAAAGTGAACATTGATCAAAGCGCGCCGGTTTTGCGGATAGTGGACGAAATTCGGATGTCACAGTTTGTGTGAACTTTCTAACGTTTATTTATCTACTGCCAATTCTATCTTTCCGACCATTTATTTGGTTTGCTGAAATCGTGTTTTATTTACCGCAGCATCTATCACAACCAATTGAAACCTCATTTGCGCTGACAATATGACCGTTATTTACCTTTTGAGTTCTCCCCTCTCTAAATACCTCACATAGACAAATCCCTCGTGTAAACCGGGAGGATCGCACGCGTCGCTATTCGCTATGCACGTGTGGCGCGAATTAAAAACCTCTTGCCCCGCGAGTATATTAATTGCCCTGCCCAGTACTCGTGCGCTTACCCTACGTGAGAAAGGAAACGCAATTAAAATGCATTGTAAGTATTGTTCTGTTCACTTGTTCTTTTGATGAATAGCATATTAATTTTCAGATTCAATATAGGTATTATGTAGACATTTTTAGTGACCAAAACAAAAAATAATTTCTTACTATAAAATAAGTTTGGTACAAATACCAATACGTATTAAAACTTTGTTTGTAGCTACAGCAAATTATGCTGATGGGCTGCACTTGTATCAAAATTAGGTTTCCAATTATTTTGATAACTAAATAAATTGATAACATTTAAAAGATCATCCTTAAAATCATCCATCAGGTACACTCATCCTAAACTATCCCATCCCAGTTTCCCACACAAAAAGCAATCCAATTCGCGAAGGTAGTCAGCTAAGTACAGTGAGCCACACATTCTTTTCACCTCATCAGCTAAGTACAGTCGACCGCACGTTTCTCTCACCGTATCAAAATGGCGTCCACGTGGCGTTTTTAGATCCCACTTCTAAGATAACCTTAATGAAAAGATCCCCGCGACTGATACGTGGAACGGAGAGCGATTTTGGTGAAGCTCACTTGTTTGGAATGCTTTGTTTGATACATATTTTTTATTATCGATATAATATCCATTTCAGTTTTTTTTTTAATAAATCTTGGTTATTTATAATTTTGTTTTGAATTGACTGTATTATTTCCATAACTTCAGTTTTAATAATTCAATTAATTAAAGGCAGAGAGCCTTTAATTAATTGAATTGAAAAACTAATAAACGATTCTTAATATTTTTGCCTGATAACTGATAAGTGATAATATTCTAGGTAGTAGTACCCAAAATATGTTTAGGCACACTTTGTAACGAAAAGTAAAATTATGGAAATATCGTAACCACCGTTTCAAAATAAGCATTCCGTCAAACTGTACCAATATTTCCCATCATCAAAATCGCGAACTCATCTCGCCGCCGACTGCATCTGTCCATGCAGTTCCGTCGTCTACACTAGCCCATCGTCCCGGGATCCCGACATGTCCCGTGATCCCGACATGTCCCGGTGAGGGCCGTCCGTCCAGACAGTGATCGGTATCGGACCCGACGGCCCTGACAGATGGCAGACCTGATTGTCCCGTAATTGGAGAGAAATTGAGTTCAGAAACTAGATATTATCGCGTTACGTCTGGTTTTTATGTCGCCAATGAAAGAGAGATGAAATTACAGAGTTTAGCAGTTGTTCGTTGCAAGTTCCTTTTTACGCACTTGAATCAATACAAAAATCTTTTACTTGAAACTTTGTGTCATACACTATGTAGTGATTCGGTTTACTTACAGGTTTGTCGGTCATCGGCGAATCCAACTATCATTGGTCGACCTTAAATTAGGTAGGTATCGCTTAATTTTATTTTATTTTGCTATTCTAATAGGTAATATTATAAAATCCAAACACAGTACCTAAATATCAATACACATAACTGTACCTAAATGTAAATTGTTAAATACCTTGGATTTAATGAAATAAATTACTAATATTTTTTTTACCGTTGACCAATTGATTGTTATACGGTTGGGAAGCCATGTGAGAAAGCAACCTCGCAAATGATTAATAAAAGCGTGTATAATTCGGCGATTGTGCGAGATGAAAAGGCGATTTAGCGCGGTGCGCTGCGCGTGCGACTCCCCATACCCTTCTCCCCATCCCATACCACTCCAGTGGCTTTTTCTGTCCCGCTCTTACTTGGGCAACCCTGTCCCGTAAGCTTTTCTACCCTAGTAAACTAGGTATGAAGTTATATGAGACACCTATACCAATATTATTGTAATGTGATGTAATCAATCCAATGATTTAAATCAATCCCTTTTTTACACGGGACGATTAAACTCGCTGCAGCGTTGAAAACAGAAAGTTCTTGAAACTTAAAAAAAAGTATTTTTGTCACTCGCATCGTGTTAAATATTTAAAATAAAAGAGACTTTCTTTTTTCAAATTAAAGAAATTTAATTTTAAGTTTGACGGTGGGAAGCAAATGATAGAATTAAAAGGTTGCTCCTGGTCTTCCATTTTGGTATGAGTACGCTATAAAAAGTTTTCTTGCTTCTGTTATGTTAGGTGGAAGTATGAAACCAGGATGAATAGCACATATGAAATCCAATTTATCCAAAAGCCAGATGAGCAAGTTTACTGATGAAATCCCTCAAAAATCACACCTTTACCTAGGGGACTGTCAGTGTCAGTCTACCAGGGGAGCGGCCACTGTATCGAACTGTTCACGTGGAAGAATCGCGCGGATCATCCGACTGAGCCTCCGGGGAGCAGACGGTAGGGAGCTTAGTGGGTGCAGGCACGACGACGGGAAATTAAAAATAAATAATTACAAACCATTGTGTTGACTATTTCACTGTATCAGGTCTTAACACGATTGTTTTTATATAGGTTGAGATAAATTACCTTTTCCGATGTTTGGATCGAGTTTCATCATCTTGGTTGAGTTACCTATCTAAAAACAATCGTACAAAATATTACTTAATGTATACAAAGCGCGAAAGTCTTTAACGAATGGTGTTGATTATTTTAACTAGTTGTTAATTGCTTTCAATTTTCGAATGATGAAGAAACAATGTAGATAAAATTAAGAAAAAAAGAGGAAACGCATAAAAAATACGGTTTCGCTATAAAAACACTCTCATAACATAATATGCAGTCCTTTCAAAATCACACATTTAAAATTCACATGTGACTGATTGTTTAGAGATGCAGAATACCATCAATAACGTCACTGATGACGTCACGAGGGTGAAGCTGTGAGAACGCGACCGTTACTGTCCCCTGTCCCCTGCACCTACGTGTAATTAACATAAAAATCATAATCGTATGAAATATGGCCGCAGTGACGACAATGAGTGCAATTTTCCACGCGATAAATCTGATAATAATAATATTTGGCAGGAGCGCGGGATAACATAGTACGGCAAAAGGTATTGTTCTAATGCGCTCCAAAACTGTTGTTCTTTGTTTATAAAACATTCGATTAAACGATCCCATATAAAGAGGTGATACTCCGGCACTGCATCAAATTATTATGTAACTTACTCTGCTCCGTCAGTGTGTGGAAATTCAAGTTATTTTAAGGTTTCAAGGTGCTTGCTTCATCGTTGATTCTGTCGTTGGATCATGACTGGTTTAGACTATACTATATTTATAGCAGCAAACTCATTGCACACTGCATACATTAAGTCATGTTTTTTTTTCTTACTGTGCAAAAAGAGGTCACAACATTTAGTAAAAGGCCTCGTTTTCACCACGTCTGAAAAATATTGAGTGCATTTTCCTTTGAATCGAAATACATTACATTCCCATTGCTGGTTTTTACAGCATGCTTAGATGTAGAAAGAACTGTCACTTTTAATGTTTTGCTTCTGCTCCCAGTTCATTATTGATGAACCCATTGAAATCTAAAAAAAAAGGTAGCAATGTAGAATAACCCAACAAGGACAAAGAGAGAATTGACGCGTGCCGCGGTGGACGCACCTTGGCCCCCTAGTTTTGATAAGAGGTGAATCTGGCCAACGGATTTCTGTACGGAGGGTGGATGGAAAAATAATGCGGGCACATGTGTGTAGAGCATGGTGGAATTATTATTAGTTTCGGGTTTAGTTCTCGTGTCGTTAAAGGAGTTTAGGTAAAAAAAGATCAAAATTAAAACACACAGTGAGGTATTTTACCAAATTATGTTTTGTATTCAGGTACTTATGTCATTTTGTTTAGACAGTAGGAAATTCCTTGGGAATGGATTAGTTTAAAGTAATTTGATTGGTGATCGATCAATATAGTCAAATAAATTACAAAATTTTATGAAAACTTTGTAATTTATAAAAAAATGTGTTTGAGGATCGGACAGTCTAACAAATTGTCTAAGAAACACTATTAAAGCTGGCAATTATTTTATTAAATAAAATAAAATATCTGATCTATTTTAGGGACCGAAATGGTGCCTACGTAAAATAAAAATTTATAATAATTCAAATTTCTTCTCGATTTTTCTTACTCATAAAATATAACACAAATAAAATAATTATTTCTCAACTGTATTTTCAACGTGTGAATTTGAAAGATCAACACCCATAAAGCGTCTCTAGGGTCGAGTTTACTGAAAATAATTCAATAATAACGACTCTATAATGCCGAATTTGCTGAACATAATTCGATAAAACTCACATCGCAATTTATTTAGTGTCGCCAGCGAGAGTAAATTCTAAATTTATGTTCTCAATTTCATTATGATCATATAAAAATGTGTGAAATCGTAAATATAATAAAATATTATGAAAGGGTGCAATAATTCAATTTGATATTACGCTACAAAATATCATCAAACGTAGAGAATTTATTTGTAATAAAAATTACACAAAACATTGGATGCTATAAAAAAACGAAATTTTTAGTTCAATGGTTGGCCAAAAATTACTTTATAACACATTTGCTCGTAAAGGGTCTCTTACTACACCAATTTCAATATTGTATAGTATCTTATTACGTACTTGAGCGTAATCGTAATGTAAAATGCACGAGTGCTGTAAAACACACGGGTTTTTTTTTTAATTAGGTAAAACGCACGGTTGATCGAACGGTACTTTTTTAAATCTTAGCAAAGAGTTTTTATGGCAGAAAAGTGGTCAACATTTTATAAATAAAATTAACTTTGGGAGATAAAGTATAATAAAATAAACATTTAATTCTTTGATTTAATTAATTTTTACAATAAATTACAACCATTTATCTGTAACAAAATAAAAAAAATATTAATTTAGTTTATTAGTAATACTGGCTGGTTTTTTGTGCTTGCCTTAAAAAAAAAGCGCTACGCGATATATACTAGGTAATCTGGGGTACGTTCAGAAACGCTCGATCGATCGAAATTTAACCTGGTTAAAAATTATATTGCCCGTCCGTTCAGAGACACCTGGCAGACGAAATTTCGACTAGGTTAATTTTTATCCGGCCCGTTCAGAGGCGCACCGGAAGTGAGGTTTTATCTGACAGCAGCTAAGGTGCACGTTCAGTGCGTCCCACTAGTATAAGATTTGATCGGTATAAATATCGAACTGGGTCGACTGAACGTACCCCTGTAATTTGTGAACGAGTAAAAATTATTCCTCGCTTTTTTTCTTTTCGCTGTATTGTTTTAAATTTTTAGCTATTTCCTCGAAAATATGTTATAAAACGTTGTACGACATACGTGCGGTTTGATAATTACAGCCTCTGCTTTCTTGTAGCCCTCGCCTACGGCTCGGGCTAGCAATATCGCCTCGGCTGTAACAATCAACGCACCGCACTTGTATCGTAATGTACTATTGTTTTCCATAGATACACTCAAAGTAATTAACAAATCTCAGGATCAGTTCTAATTTGACGTCAAAGAAATACACTTTTACTGGGTTGTAAGATCTCACAATCAACTCTCTAGAAGTCAATCGCGACATCTATCACTTGAAAATAACTCCTCTCATGTACCTATACTTGTACTATACGACCTTCCCACAAAAAACATGAGTTATAGCTCCATCCATTTACTGTTCCTTTCATACAGCTATAATAACACACCTTTAAATCATCCGCGATAAAAGAGCCATAGTCGCCGTCATCATTCTTTATTATGTAACACAAAACAACGTACATACATAAAGTCACGCCTTTATCCCTTAGGGCGTAGGCAGAGCGTTAACTAGCCTAGTAAAAGGCGTTTTCGCCACGTCAGACAAACATTGAGGACAATTTTAGATCGAAACGTAGGTATATCGCTAATAGTGTCAGGTTGTCAACCCAACGCCTAAATTACAATACACTGGTGGGATGTCATTGAAGTAAAGTATTTATCTTTCATAATTTTTTGGAGTCACTTAAATTATCATTTCGCAAAATATTTACCAATCTATCCTAAAGAAATTATCTACAGAATTAGACAAGTTAAATGACTATCCAAAAGAGTACTTATTTAAAATATTGAAATTTAATACGTTCAATAAACTCCCAATGGGCGCTTTTCCACTAGACGTCACGTCAACGGCAACGGCGACGGCACGGTGACGATCACGTGACAATATCTATGGGAATCGATGACATGCCGTGACGGTGCCGTGCCGGCAAGTGGAAAAGCGTGTCATATAATTTTATTGATTTTCATACATTATCTCACCTACGATATCGTCGACGGTACCGTGCCGTCGCCGTTGCCGTTGACGTGCCGTCTAGTGGAAAAGCGCCCATTTACAGGCAGTTATTTTTTTTTATTAATCGTTGGAAGACAATTTATCGTAGGGTGGACTAATCTTAGTCATAGGTACTGCGGTTTAGAATGTTTATATGGTCGTATTACGGTCGTAAGTATCTGTTTTACTTCATTGCACACTTTATGAGCTACACGTTGTGCATCATAATTCTCATCACTTAATGGGCGCTTTTCCACTAGACGGCACGTCCACGGCACGTCCACGGCACGTCCACGTCACGTCAACGGCAACGTCACGATACCGTGGCTCTGTTTTTCCACTAGACGATACCGTCGACGGGACGTCGACGGTATCGTAGCCAGTCACCCTCGATTTTCCAGGGCAGTACTGAGTACTGTACTGACACATATTTCAGTAAAATTTTCATTCATAGTCTCGTTAAAAATAAAAAGTTAATGTAACGTATTTTTTATATATTTTACTTTTTCCTTTATGAATTAGATTGGCCTCATCTTAAAATTTCGGTATTAATATACAGGCTGTGGCAAAAGTAGTCATCCGATGTTCTTTTACTGTAACTTTTTTATTTTATTTGGTTCTGCTTGTGAAATAAGTTTATTTAATTCAATACAATTTATTCCATAAAGTCAAGAAAATAATCTTGGCCAAGTAGCCGCCACCAGAGTTGACGAAAAGAAGTTTGTTTTTTATAGATTTTATCACTCTTTCCAGAACTTCGGGTGATAGGTTCTCGCATCCCGAGCGGTTTCTGAGGTTTGTGGACATTAAAAACTTAAAAAAAAACCATAAGCAGAATTCTAGAATAGTTAAATCGGATGATCTGGCCACCAATGCAAATCACCAAAACGAGTGAAAAAGTGACCCTAAAATGATATATATAATCAACTCTGGCGGCGGCCACTTGGCCGATATCATTTTCGGTGGTGTCACCGTAATGAATAATGATACAAAATAGCTGTTGGCATGGATGGTATTAACAGGATTCGCAAGTGCTTTGCTTTTGTGAGCTTAGCTTGTTTGGATCGGGATGGAATCCAACTCTTTAGGAGCAGCCGTTAGGCATGATCTCCGCAGAGTGGTCCACCCCGCAAGGGGGCACTTTTCCACGTGTATCCCTGTCGAGATCGTGCAATGTCTAGCGTAAAACTCTACGACCTTTCTGATGAATGTCGAACACTTCCGCGTCTGTAAAGTCGAAATTAAGATGAAACAGTGATTAACAAAGAACCAATGCTTTATCTTCATGCCGTTCAAGCAGAGCAGTTCTTTTAAGTCGTAATACTACGGATATGATCAAACTATCTATAAAATACTTGTACTTTTAGCATATATTACTATGAAAAGGGATCTTTCCATACATACATACGTACATATAATCACGCCTTTATCCCTAATGGGATAGGCAAAGCTGAAACGACCTAAACAAAGGTCGTTCCGCCACGTCTGACAAGTTTTGAAGGTTATTCCAATTCCAGATAGTAGATCTGTATATTGATATATGTAGTGACAGGTTATCAGTCCGTCGTCGTCTAAATTACAATACTGAAACCCTCGACCCTTAGCTGATTTTTACAGCATATCCGGGGGAAGATGCAGCTGGCACATTCTACGTTTTTCTATTACTCTCTGTCCAGCATGGAAGTCTGGGCTCTTACCGATTCGGGAAATATGGTTGGGTAGGAGAGCAATATATTTTTGGCGAAATTTTTAACTATTCAAATAGGAAAATTAAACTTAAATTATAATCATAAACCTTAGTACGTACCTATTAAAATTAAAGTTTTTATAACTAAAAATATCTTCACAAATGGCAACCCGAAACCTGTTTATCAAATTTGACAACGACATGTATAAAAGTCTGTCGCAACTCCATAAAAAAATAAAAGTCTAGGAAACGGGCAACAAGTTTCATGGCGACTATTTTCATCTCATTCACTTCCTCAGTCTCACTCTTTCTTTCATAAATTCTTTCTATCTTCGTTTCGCGGTTATGTTTTTTCAGTGACATGTATTGTGTTGACGAAGCATTGTTTACTTGTTTCTCTATTTTTTCTTAATTTGTTTAAAGATAATTTCAGTTAGCAAACAAGTGACACGTTGTTAGGACTTGTAATTGTCCTTCAGGACTTGTAAGAAAGTGATAATAATTTTTTTATCTATCTCTCTTATACAGGGTGTAACAGAAAGGGTATATGCATCGAGAAATGGGTGAATCTACCCATGAAACTGAACAACTTTCCCTAAGGAACATAGGTCGAAAAACGAAAAATAAATTTTGACCTTCCATACAAAATGCATCAGCTGATAGCGCATTTAGTATGGGAAGTTAAATTATTTTTTTCGTATTTCGACCTATGTTCCTAAGGGAAAGTTGTTCAGTTTCATGGGTAGATTCACACATTTCTCGATGCATATACCCTTTCTGTTACACGTTGTATATCTTTAAAGAACTTTCGCTGCTGTGAAATATGTGACCTAAGGTCAGGAAGAAAAGACGGCATTAAACGCCAATTTTTGGCTAGATTTCCTCTCGATGAAGCCAGATGAGATGATTTTTTATGATAATATAAAATATCAGTCATGATGAACTCCTCTTTAAAGACCGTTTTATCATACTTTTTGTGTTAAGTATGAAATAGCCGGTTCATCTCTATAGTGCGGAAATTTTTTACTTTCATCGATATCGATATTGTTTTCAGATGTAGACTATGGGTCAAAATGGTGCCTACTTTGAGCGGCGCAGGATCACTAACCGGTGCCATTCAATTTCACAAGTACCGAAATAGAAACCAAATTGGTATACCTATTACTATGCAGATTGTGTGAAAATACCAGTCTACTTACAAAAATATTCGGCTCCCGTTAGTAAATAAAAAAAATAAAAAAATATGGTCTTGACTTATTTATTGTGTAACCTTTAGTTTTAATGGTGGAGGTATGATATTAAATAAATATTCTTCCACCCTTAAAACGAAATCGGGATTTTAAAAATATTTTTCAATGGTAATATAATTCGATATGAACATTGATATCCATATATTCTATGTAGGTAGTAGCAGTGTAGTAGTGCAGCACATCACTATTTTGTTTGTCATGTTGGTAAAATTGACAGTTTACTTGCGTATTGTTGGCCATAGATTTTGTTGCCGGTTTTGACATTTGTGCAGTTTTTTTTTCTATGAATGTCCTGTCTCTGGGGTACGTTCACGGGCGCACGGTTAGCGCAAGCTTAGGGGAACTTTTCACTTTGACAGTTGATAAAGCCCCGTTTTGAAGCGCCTGTCAGGGGAAATTTCATCCTGACAGGTGCAAGTGCGTGCATGAACGGGGGGTTTACGTGAGCTGTCAGATTAAAAGTCGCTCTAACGGTTTCCCCTAGGTGCATGCGTGAACGCACCTCTGTATGTTAGGTTCTCTATTAAGTCTGTGCTCTGTATAAATGTAAACAAATCATATTTTTCAGTGTTTTTGTGCATTTAATTAATTTTATTTATAGCCAAATTGTTTTTTATAAAGCAATAATGAATAAAACGATACAGAAAAGTGTGCGAATGATCAATACTGTACAGTGTTCAAGCAATGTATGGCAGAATTTCGGATTGATAGATTATTATCTGATTTAGGAGCCGCTTTCAAAAGAACAGCAGATAAAACTGGTGTGTGATCAGTTACAGAGCAATATCTAAGTGCAATAGTAGCATGAAACTTCAAAAAGTGTTTACAATAAATGAATATGTAGTTTATTTTATGTGATTTTGCAGTAAGCAGATGTTATCGATGTTTGTTATCATTATCAATGTGACATTCAAGTACATAATGCATTCATCAATACATTTTGGTACTTTATTATTTTTCCTTATCTATATATAAGCGCTTTTTAAATTAAGTACAAATATTTCAAGGGTGGATTTCGATCATCAAACTGAACAACTTTTCCCACATAGGTCGAAATATGAAAAAAAAAAAATTACACTCCCATACAAATGGTGTCAGCGGCCGGAGTCAATTTGAATGGGAGGGCCAAATTTGTTTTTCATATTTCGACCCATGTTCCTTGAGGAAAGTTGTTCAGTTTGATGATAGAAATCCACCCTTAAAATATTTGTAGGTACTTAATTTAAAAATACCTTATTATATAAAAGAAGAAACTGACTGACTGACTGACTGACATATCAACGCACAGCCCAAACCGCTGGATGTAGAGACTCCAAATTTGGCATGTAGGTTCCTTATAAGGTCTAGGGCGGTGCACTAAGAAAGGATTTTCAAAATTCACCCCCTAAGGGGTTAAATAAGGTGATGGGATTTTGTATGAAAGTCCGTTAATATAATCAACCCCTGAAGGGGTGAAAAAGGGGGATGAAGCTGTCTATAAAAAGTCCTCCATTTACAATTTAAAAATCACTTTACTTATGGCTGCAACTTTCTAATTTACTTATTTATACATACATACATACATAAACATACAGTCATGCCTGTATCCCTAACGGGGTAGGCAGAGCATCAGTGAGTAACTAGAAACTTTTACTGCCACTTTCTCCTGTACTTTCTTACTCCAATAAATTAGAAAATACTTATATAGTCACGTCTATATCCCTTACGGGGTAAGCAGAGCATCAACGGCTTACTGGAAACCGTTTTCGCTACTTTCGTCACTACTTTCTCATTCCAATAAATCAATACGTACATAATATTAATATTTATAGTCACGCCTGTATGCCTTACGGGGTAGATAGATTATCAATGGCTTACAAGAAACTTACTGACTACAGTGACTAAACAGAACTTTAATACTAAAAAAATTCAAGCATCAAAACTTGTTTTTTATCACTCTATGAGGAGAATAGAAGAATAAGAATTTGTTCATTGGTGATGCCATATAAAAGACAGTGGCGCCCTCATGTTTGCCAACCTCTAAGTAGTAGAAATGTCGTAGGATGATTTGATAATTCGAATTTTCCCAATTACTCTACAAAATCCAATAATCAAGATTATTTTAAACTGCCGAAACTGGAATAATTAGACAATAATGAAAATAAAGGGCCAACAGCATGAATGAGCACAAAAATCATTCACCCCTTTTAATTGTATAGATTTATTGTATGTATTTATTATGAATGCAATAAATTAATATAAATATGAATCTTGAACTG
Source organism: Scrobipalpa atriplicella (assembly GCA_029255725.1). Lineage (NCBI taxonomy): Eukaryota > Metazoa > Arthropoda > Insecta > Lepidoptera > Gelechiidae > Scrobipalpa > Scrobipalpa atriplicella. The sequence continues at coordinate 35,511 of JARACY010000296.1, forward strand.
ACAAGATCAAAATAAGTTCGTCTGTTCTATAGGTATACCTACTGCCATCCCTTTCTAAGCGCTTATATATTTTCACTGGGTCTTATTTACAGAATCGGCACCGTTTTATAATATTATCCAAGTTTGCATAATATCCTATCGTATAGGGCTATCGTGAAAATTCAAAATTTGAAATAAAAAAACAGTCAGTGACTAATCATCTGTAGAATCACACATAAAAAAAAAACATTATGCCTGCCTAGGGTTATCGCGAAAATTCGAATTATGGATTCATCCTACAACATACACCGGCGACGGTATCGTGACGATACCGGTGGGAATCACTGCCCTGCCGTTGACGTGCCGGTGCCGTGCCGTCAAGTGGAAAAGCGTGTCATATAATTTGACTGATTTTCATACATTATCTCTTCCACGGTATCGTCGACGATAACGTGCCGTTGCCGTTGCCGTTGACGTGACGTCTAGTGGAAAAGCGCCCATTCTGTTTCTTCCGCCGTGCCCAACACACAGATGTATTTCATGAAGAACATCAAACAAGTCTTCATTCTTGACGTAATATTTGATATTTTCGGAATTTTCGGTGCTTGACACAGGAGAAATCAACTTTTCGATGTCGCCAATACAACAAACATCGAAGCGCTTCAAACGGCGATATTGTAACGTAGAACGTTTCGTGGATATTTTGGCAGCTTTAACTTCTTCTATAAAATTAAAATACTGCACATCATTCATATAGCTTTGATTTTCACCATGTTTTGTGGCTAATAAACACTGAAACTGTTCCAAAAAACTTGACTTCATAGTCTGTAGGTCTTCATTCACAGCCATTCTGAATTCGAACGTATGAGTGCGCAAAAACAAGAAAGTACGTCTGTTTTGTACAACGGCACAACGCGTACTAAACTCAAAGCGCAAGGGCAATCGCGGGTGTACGGGTGGCGGGCGGCAGGGGCGCGCGAGCGCGACGCGACTCGCGTGAGCCAGGCGCCTGTTACTTGTTTCAACTTGTGTGCATAAAACTAGGTTTATCCGATATGGGTAACTCTCAAAAAGTGCCACCTGATCATATTTTTTGCAAATTTTCTAAAAAGTCTGAGAATAGCGGATTTTAGTCTTGCCATATATTCTGTCCCTACCTAAAACATGTCTGTCTCTAAAATAAATTAACAATAAATAATGAAATACAACACAGTTATTCTTTATTAACTATTTAAAGGAACTAATAAGAAATTTATTCAAAATGACCACATCTTCAATCGATCCGGCCACTCGGCTACCGCCGCACGCACCATTTCCAGAGGTATCGAAGCCGCTGCTGCCACCAAATCACGTTACAACAACTCGATATTGCGGTGTGGTTTCGAGCAGGCCTTCTCCTCTAAAACTGTCCACAGTCGGTAATCCAGAGGGTTGAGGTCTAGACTTCCCGAGGGTCAATCTTCACACGCGATAAAACCTAACAAATTGTCCTTTAGCCGCTGTTGAGTGGTTCGTGCTTTATGTGCCGGGGCGAGTCTTGTCAAAAATGGAGCTCAGTGACCCCTTCGTACGACACGCCCCACCTAACCATGGTTGATGCAGGGTGGATGGCCTCTTTCCACCTTCGCAACCTTCTCCGAAGCCTCCTGAGAGCTGTGAGCATAGACCTTGTCATTTTGACGGTTGTATTTCTCTTCTACCGTGAAAATTTTCTCATCGGAAAACAGGATTCTCCGGTACCCGCCTTTAGCGTGCTGTTGAAACAGCTTTTTAACTCTGGTCGCTCTTATGTTTCGGAAAGCTGCTGTCAAGCAATGTCCTGTACTTCGTCGATAAGCGGCAAGTCTAAGGTCTTCTTTAATTATGCGAGAGATGGTTTTTGGTAGAATTTTCATCTCCCTAGACAAGATTTTCTGCTTGCGGAGAGGATTTCTTCGGATTCGATCAGCAACAGCTTTCATCACCGCTGGCGTTCTGGAATCCCGCGGGCGGCCGCTCCTGGGCCAGTCATTGACAGAGGACATCTCACTGAACCTTTTGATAGTACGGTACACGAATTTCATTGAGATTTGAAGCGATGGTTACAGATTGAATACCTCGCTTGGCGTTTTACTGCACTAATGTAGAGCTATAACAGACTTGATTTTCTTTGACGCCTCACTCCATGATGACTTCTTGGATGAATGCCATCAAGTGAGGGTATTCTAGAAGAATGTAGCCTGATATTGTCACATGAAAAGAAAAATGTTTGAAATGACATTCCATTTTAGTTTTTTTTTTAATACAAAATTTTGAGACAGTATCCGTTCCCCTTCCTCATTACGAATATGTAGGAGGCCTCCCTTATTCTCAGGAATTGTGCTTCTGAGATAAATCTTACAGGTTAACTGACAAACGGGCACAGGTTTATGACATTCCATACAAAAACATATGGAATATCAGTAATCTGTGCCCGTTTGTTAGTTAACCTGTACGATTTATTATAGGGAGGGATGAGTATGGTGGAAGGGACAGAAAGGGCCCGAGGGACGGGGACGGGATAGACAGGGGTGACGGAATAGGTATGAGAGACGGAAGGAAGGATATATACCCTTTTTAATGTGGCGCTGATTTTTTGGGAAAGATGACATCTGCCGGGTCTGCTGGGAGGTAGATTTGGGAGTGATAAAATAAACGGATTGGGAAGGCAGATACTTTAGAGATGGCTAAGACGAGAGAAAAAGCCATTTCCATGGCTTTCTGAGAAAAGAGATAGACGAGAGCGACGGAGAAGACAGCAGAAAAGGGAGGGATGGAAGAAGAAAAATGGTAATATGTATTTAATCTGGCGCTGCTTTTCTGGGCAGGGTGACGTCAACTGAATTCGCTGCGGGGTAGCTTTAGGAGGGAAGGTTAGGGATTGTTGTATTAACTTAGAGAACGCAAGGACGAGAAGGACGGGATGTATGGGAGGTACGAGAGGGATGGTAAGGCCAGCGGAAGGAACGCTAGGTACGTGAGAGTAAGTTTTGGAAGCGTCGAGAGCGGCGAGAGTAACGCAATCGAGGTACGGGAGGAACGGTGGAATAGACGAGAACGACGGGAAGAAAGCAGAAGAAATGATATCATGCATGTTTAATTAATGTGGAGCTCGGGTCGGCTTGTATGTGTTTTGATATGGGCCATCGGGTTGAGATTAGATAAGATCGATGCGAATCATCTGGACGATATCGAGGAGAAAAGAATGAATAAGTATGTATGTAACTGGGTGATAATTACGAAAAGAGACAAAGGAGGCAAGATAATATTCAGACTAAGCAAGGTGTTTCACATTCAACTTATAGCCAGTGAATGATTGCCTAATTACATGGCAGCGGGGTTGCTCTAGATGTAAAAATATGGCTATTACACGTGTGAACACAAGGCAGCCGGCATGCTATCGGCAGAGCTTTTTTAGATAATAAAAAAAAACTCTCTACGTTTCTTTCTGGCGCTCACAACCTGCAGAGGTGCGTGCCCCGCTATGCCCTCCACCCGCGCTGCTGCTGCAGATGCTGTGAGTCTTGAGTGTGACGCGGGGCGGAAGGCTTGGCGGGACACGCATCTAAGTTTTATCCAACAGGGATTGTCTGGACCTAGTTCTAGCCGGAATGATATCGGATAGACCTAGTTTTATCCAACAGGGAATGGCTGGACCTAGTTCTAGCCGGAATGATATCGGATAGACCTAGTTTTAGCCAACAGGGAATGGCTGGACCTAGTTGTAGCCGGCATGATGAAGGCTAGACCTAGTTTTAGCCGAAAACAATCGGCTAATACTAGGTTTAGCCAAGAGTAAGTGGCTACACCTAGTTCTAACCGGCTAAAACTAGGTGTAGCCGCACTTCGGGTATTAGCCGTAACATATATATTATATTACTTGATCTAAAAATTGAAAGAGTTGGAACAAGAATACATCTTCAAGATTAAAACAATCGATTAATATTGTGTTTTAACATGTGCTTTTCGAAGTGAAGACTAAACAAAAGCTTGGCCCATCTTATAACAGGTCCCAGGTATCATCATCATCATCAGCTCATCAGCTCGCCGAGAGGCAAGACCCTACACTGAAGTAGGGCGATCGGGCCTTAGTCGACCATGCACGACGCACATCGTGGGCCCAGTACGGATTGGTCGAATACACCAACAACCTTTGAATTTCTTCGAAGATGTGAGCAGGTTTCCTCACGATGTTTTTCTTCACCGTAAAAGCGTCGAATAAACATAAATACCTCCTCGGTCTGATCTCAATTAATTCGAAAGACGAACACACTTCTCGAGCACAACATAGGCTTTTTTCTAGGTCAGATAAGTACAAGTGTGTACTACAAAAGGTATTGACAAAACGTTCAAAGTAGCCAAATAAACCTGCGACATAAGAACGAAAATTGAAGATCAAATATAGTGATCTGAGAATTAAAGTAAGCTGTCACAAAAATGTTTTCTCTTTTCCTCGTCCCTTCTGAAGCTTATCTTTACTTGTAAGGTTCTAAGTACGGTCATAAGAAAACATTTCTTAGTTGTGTAAATAAGTGTTTTGATAGGAAAGTTACCTACTTCACAGGATTCTTATCGGGAAGGCTTTGAATACATGAATACAGATTTTTCGGTGCCTTTATAAAAAATAGAGATTTACGTAGAATCATACCTTGAAAAGATAAAAAAGCAAAATCCTTAAAAGAAATTTTTCGAATTAACCAAAACCTCTTTAACCTTTCTAAAAGAAAATTAATAAGAATATCCTTAAACTTTCATAGTAAAAAAAAATATGTCACCGCATTAGGGAAATTACAACAACAAGTATTCACGTCACAGTATTTTGTGGCCAGAACGTGACGTGACAAGGAGAACAAATCCCAAAGTTACACAAAATGTTTGTCATGCCATGTTAGCCCGAGAAAACTATGTGTACTATAAAACTAACATTCCACCACTGGGTTGGACCCGTCCCGGAGGGCACCACACTAATTTAGTCTGCTAGTTTCAGATATTTCTAGTTAATTTGCTGTATGGAATTAGCAGTGAAAACGAGGGAGAAGTTTATAAGCTAGCTGGCTAGGTTGAATATAAAGTTGTTTAATTATTGACCTAGGTTAGGTACCAATTGGCTACTTTCCAACTAGTCAAATCAGCAACTTTTTATGAAATGTCAAAAACGCTTTTTTGTATGAAAATAGTAAATTATGACGTCACATTTTAATAAATATTGACTAATCAAATCAATAATTTATATACTTTTAATTCGATTATTAAAATCTAAATGTGCATTTTTTTTTATGATGAATGAAATCCACAATATTTTTAGCCATTAGTTTTAAGTATAAACGTTTTGAATTTTTTAAGCTACCCAGTCAAGTACCCAATTGCTATAGGTATAGTGACAAAATAGTACATTACGATACAAGTGCGGTGCGTTGATACTTACAGCCGAGGCGATATTGCTAGCCCGAGCCGTAGGCGAGGGCTACAAGAAAGCAGAGGCTGTAATTATCAAACCGCACGTATGTCGTACGACGTTTTATAACATATTTGCGAGGAAATAGCTAAAAAATTAAAACAATACAGCGAAAAGAAAAAAAGCGAGGAATAATTTTTACTCGTTCACAAATTAGCAATGCGCGCGCATCCACAGGGGTACGTTCAGTCGACCCAGTTCGATATTTATACCGATCGAATCTGATACTAGTGGGACGCACTGAACGTGCACCTTAGCTGCTGTCAGATAAAACTTCACTTCCGGTGCGCCTCTGAACGGGCCGGATAAAAATTAACCTAGTCGAAATTTCGTCTGCCAGGTGTCTCTGAACGAGCAATATAATTTTTAACCAGGTTAAATTTCGATCGATCGAGCGGCTCTGAACGTACCCCAGATTACCTAGTATATATCGCGCAGCGCTTTTTTTTTAAGGCAAAGCACAAAAAAACCAGCCAGTATTAGGTACTAATAAACTAAATTAATTTTTATTTTTATTTTGTTACAGATAAATGGTTGTAATTTATTGTAAAAATTAATTAAATCAAAGAATTAAATGTTTATTTTATTATACTTTATCTCCCAAAGTTAATTTTATTTATAAAATGTTGACCATTTTTCTGCCATAAAAACTCTTTGCTAAGATTTAAAAAAGTACCGTTCGATAAACCGTGCGTTTTACCTAATAAAAAAAAAAACTCGTGTGTTTTACACAGCACTCGTGCATTTTACATTACGATTACGCTCAAGTACGTAATAAGATACAATACAATATTGAAATTGGTGTAGTAAGAGACCCTTTACGAGCAAATGTGTTATAATATTTATTTACCTATGAGCATTAGACTTGTTGTAATTTATGAAACTAAAATAATACAGGTATGAACCGTTATCCAAGATTACCTACTTCAGCACCATTTTCCTAACACGGCTCATGAGCATAATCCTAGGACTTCGATAAAATAACTGATTTAATCCAAATCAAAATAAGTAGTGTACCAATTTGAATGACAAGTTTTGCTTGAAATATGAGAGTGTTGATGTTATAAGAAAAAAAAACCGGCCAAGTGAGAGTCGGATTCGCGCACGAAGGGTTCCGTAGTACCACTATCGCCATTCATCTCTGATATGGTAATTTTCCTTGCTCACTCGTACCTATTTAAATCCGAGGAGAGACAATTGGTGGTGCGTGCGAAATTACGGTATTTTATATATTTCATTACATGCAATATCCTAAATCCCATTTCAATTATATAGGCATTGTATCTTCTTTTATATTTTTATAATTTTCTGTACCTCCTGTTATGTGCCTATGCGTACGAAAATAAATGGAAACGCAAGCGATTTCGATACATGACGGAATAATCCATCATCATATAAAAATCATAATGCATTTGTAACTTTGAAACGACATTAATAGCTAGTTTGACTGTCAGGAAATCGACAACGAATGTCATCGAAAGTCCAAATTGATGACATGACGTCATTTGAACAAATCGCCGTTTTAAATGAAATTATGGTATTTTTACATTGATGAAAAGTTTAATTTATTGGCGTGATCGTAATATGTGTTTTGCTTGAAATATGAGAGAGTGTTTATGTTATAAGAAAAAAACCGGTCAAGTGCGTGTCGCTACTCTAGCAGACATATTTATTACTAAACGCTTTTTGAATAAAAATCCAAGCTAAGAAAACAGTCAACTCTAGACTTAATTTAAGTGAAACTTTATTGTTTTTGTTTAGTCGAGAGGTTTTCAAGACATCGTTTATTTTGAATCTTCAGTCTTTACTTTATCTTGAAGCGTCCAACTAACAACTTGCTTAAGCTTGTGTTGTTTATACTTGTTTTTAATAGAGTTCTTATCTTGAAGATTCTGTTTACGGAGTAACATTTTACTGACGATAAAATTTATCTAAATTCTACATCGTTTTATTAAAGCAGCGTTAGAAAAGTTATTGATGAGAAAACTATCTGTTATTAACTATATTGGATTTAGAAATTGTTTTTTTTTATACGTATCACTTAATTTTAAACTTTCGCGGTTATTTTCACTATGTATGTATTCGTACATCAACGACATACCAACAGTGTACACGATCTGGGGTATAAGTCGGCGATTTACTTATTCATGTAGTACGAATTCGAGTTTTTAGTTAGGAGTGCACAACCTGTTTTAGGCCCGTATTTATGAAGCGATCTCAAGATTGAGAGCAATATTAAGTATGGGTTTGACAGGCCGTTTTGTACTGAAATGACATTTCTGATGCGAACTCAAAATCGCTGTCACTCTTGTTAGCTGATTATAAATACGGGCCTTAGAGGATAGACAGTAGGACAAAGAATATGTATTCCTCGAGCACAGTCACCAAACCTTGGAAAGATGACATTATCATATAAATCATTAGCTTTGAAACATCCATCAGGTTTTACTTTGCCAACCACTTGCTTATTTTAAAATGTATCTTCTTTCCTTCTAAAATAATATGCCTATTTTATAAAAAAGCTATTTCTTTACCAAGCAGAATATAACAAATAAAAATAATTTTCCTAAGCTACTGCCGAGGGATAATAAACCTTATCCTGTCTCCTTGGATTACAAGGGTACAATTTCATATTTTGGTAAACAAACTGACCTTTATAATCTTAGAAAACATGTGCCTTGGGGAAAGGGGTTATTTGACAAGGGAATATGATATACAAGTTTAAGTAATATAGGTATTACTTAGCAGCCAACTGGTGGAAATTACAACTTAAACATAGTCCCTTATAGCTATATAAACAGTTAAACATTAAAATGGTTTCGAAATATTTTATAAGTGGGTCATTTTCAACAAGTCTGATTTTTGCCTAATTTTGGTGGCGATTTTTATTTCTGGATTTTCCTAGAAAATGAGTTCGAAATATCAATAAGAAACGCAATTAAATGAAAAATTTACTTGGGCCCAGTTTATAACTCTGTTAGTTTTCGAGATAATTACAATATGCCACCAAAATTAAAATTGCGCCACCAAAATTAAAATCGCACCACCAAAATTAAATCGCGCCACCAAAATTAAAATCGCACCATCAAAATTCGTACATACATACTTACATACATATAATCACGCCTTTATCCCTAATGGGGTAGGCAGAGCGTAAACAACCTAAACATAGGTCGTTCCGCCACGTCTGACAAATTTTGAGGGTTATTCCAGATGGATCTGTATATTGCTGTAGTGACAGGTTGTCAGCCCATCGCCTAAATTACAATACTGAAACCCTCGAATCCCTTAGCTGACTTTTACAGCATGCCCGGGAGGATATGCAGCTGGCACATTCTATGTTTTTCTCTCACTCCCAGTCCAGCATGGAAGTATGTATAATATAAGTATAAGCAGCATCAAAATTCGTGAGAATTGAATATACACATCAGCTACTTAGAACCAGGAAGACAGCAGCATCGTAAGTATTGGAAAGACGCAGCAGCCTTTAAAATCACAAGTAAGACAGCAGCATCGTAAATATTGAATAGACGCAGCTGCTACTTAGGATCACAGGAAAGACAGCAGCTTCACATTGGATACACACAGCAGCCTTTTGAGGTCACAAAGAAGACAGCAGCATGCAAGTATTGGATAAATGCAGCTGCCACTTAGGATCACTGAGAAGACAGCAGCATCGTAAGTATTGCATAGACGCAGCTGTCAGCCTGCCACTTAGGATCACTGAGAAGACAGCAGCATCGTTATTGAATATATGCAGCTACCACTTAGGATCACCGGGAAGGCAGCAGCATCGTCAGTATTGGATAGTCGCAGCTACCACTTAGGATCAAAGGAAAGACAGCAGCATCGTCAGTATTGGATAGTCGCAGCTACCACTTAGGATCACTGGGATGACAGCAGCATCGTAAGTATTGAATTGATGCAGCTGCCACTTAAAATCACAGGAAAAACAAAAACATTGTAAGTATTGGAGAGACGCAGCTGCCACTTAAGATCACCGAGAAGACAGCAGCATCGTAATTATTGAATAGACGTAGCTACCTCTTAGAATCACAGAAAAAACAGCAGAATCATACCTAAGTATTGGATAGATGCAGCTGCCAATTAGGATCACCGGGAAGACAGCACTATCGTCAGTATTGGATATTCGCAGCTACCAATTAGGATCACAGGAAAGATAGCGGCATCGTAAGTATTGGATAGATCCAGTAAGCGTTTAGGATCACTGGGAAGACAGCAGCATCGTAAGTATTGGATAGATGCACGCAGCTGCCACCTTATTATCACAGGGAAGATAGCGGCATCGTAAGTATTGAATAGTTGCAGTTATCACTTAGGAACACAGGAAAAACAGCAGAATCGTAAGTATTGGATAGACTCAGCTGCCTCGTAGGATCACTGGGAAGCAGCATCGTAAGTATTGGATACATGAAGCAGCCACTTAGGATCACAGGAAAGACAGCAGCATCGTAAGACACAGCAGCCTTTTAAGATCACAAGGAAGATAGCAGCATCGTAAGTATTGGATAGACGCAGCTGACATTTAAGGAGAAGACAGCGGCATCGTAAGTATTGAATAGACCTCCGTTCCTCACTCTCTTCCTCCCACACTCACTTCCCTATCGCGCCTCCCATTTTTCACTTTCCTCTCATCCCTCACTTCCGTCTTGTCCCTCACTTCCCTCACTTTCCTCTCGTCCCTCACTTCCCGCTCATCCCTCACTCCCTTTTCATCCGACACTTTCCTTCATCCCTTACCTCCCGCATATTGTCCCTCACTTCCCTATCGTCCCTTTCTTCCCTCATGTCCTTCCCTCATCTCACGTTGATGAAAAACTATTTCAAACCACGCACTTTATGAAGAGACATACTTGTTTCTTATATTTAATTAATCATTTCAATAATTTGCAATTATTTCTTATTCCAAAGATAAAGGACGCAAACATAATTTCAAAAGTGTAACATATTAACCAGCTCTGATGGTCTAATAATAATTTTGGTGGCGCAACTTAATTTGGGTGGTGCAATTTAATTTTGGTGGCGCGATTAAAATTTTGGTGGCGCGATTTTTCCACCAAAATTAGTTTTCGCCACCAAAATGGCGTTTTCGCCACCAAAACACGGCCACCAAAATTATTTTTTTCACTTTAAATGATTGTAACGCGCTATTTTTTCTAATATGGGAAATTATAGATATACTTTCAAAAACAATACTACAAGGCAATTTGAACGATAGCAACAACTTGGAAAAATCACAACACACACGGTCAATAAATGAGTTAGAAATATTTCAAAATATTTGTCCCCCATGCCACCAAAAGACATATTTATGTTTTTTGCTGAAAGATGAAGCCCAACTGCAGCTGATTATCACTTGCAGATGGTTGAGCACATTGAACTGGAGCAGGAAATGTGGACATCGTGTTTGTGGAACTAGCCATTGTTGATTTAAGAGCGTTCAAAAATTGACCACCAAAATTAGTTCGTTCTCCCGGACACTTCTTCAAGTTACTATAACTTCTAAACTTCTTAGACAGTATGCGTTAATTTTCCATTTTTATATTAAATTAGTTCAATCAGATCACAGTTTTCTAAATTACTAAACTAAACTGCCTCTTAAACAAAAGTTTTCAAAGGGTTTCTGCCGCAAATCGGGTAGCGGACACTCCACCAAAATTAGAAAATAGCCCTTTATGATTTAATTTAATCATATTACACTTATTTAATAGGATTGAAATTTATGTCTCCATCTAGTAAAATACCCATATTTTATGTAAAAAAATATTTCAGATCGTTTTTACAGATTTAAAATAGTATTTTCACGTCGGACGCACTAAAAATGCGGGTGGGAAAATGACCCAAGTAATTCAATTACAAAGCTAGACGTGTGAATTTATGGCGTTTTTTTATTTTATTTAAAGGCCTAGGTGTGAACAGTTTGAATTGACTGTGATTTTGTATAATTTACTATATTCTTTAAGAAAATTAAATAGAATAATGAAAACATAATGCTAATTTTGGAAATTTTAATTAATAAATCTGTTGTTAATTTAAAGTACTTAATTTATTTCTGTTTCTCTTGTTTCCGAGTGTATATTTGAAACCCAGGTCTTATTTCTTGGAAATGATTCATTAAATTAAATAGGTAAGTCAATTTAGGTGGGACAACGGAAGACGAATAATTGACGCCTTGTCAAATTAAATTTAATTAATTCCACTTATTTCACAAGTGTGAAAGTTAGATACCATCTGTAAAAGTTTGGATACGTGACTAATGGTACATACAAATATACATTGTAATATCCGTCGCTGTCTTTGATAGTGGTCGTAACGCAAATTATGTCAGAAGCCTTTTAGCTGTGCTTGTACAAGTGTTCATGTGGTCGTACGCCAACTCGCAAACCTACTCGCTAAAAAAATCTACTCTCGTCCTTGTTAAAAAGCTGGCTGAACATAAATATGGAGGCCACGAACCCTAAAAATCAGTATCCACGTACTCGCAATCGAATCAACCAGCTAGGTCACGAACTGTCACCACTGAAATTATCGTCCCGTTCCGGCTAAAATCAGATATCACAGCCTCACGTTTCCACATTTAGGTCGCGAGGGCCAAATACGCGGTAATGTATTTGGCATAGAAATGACTACCAATCTGACGTTTGTTATTTATAGTGGTGACAAAATCGTTAGGCACTTTTTAAAAGTAGCTTCAGATCTCCTAGGTAGGTACAAAATACAAGCGTCGTGGTCAAGTGGTCAGTATTTATTCATTCCAATAAGGAATGTTAAGAATTTACATAGACATACATTACATACAATTAAAACATGATTAATGACTCTTTTCGAGTTTACTCAAAATTTGCAACTCCATAAACATACAAGGTCGTTAGTACACCAGTGATGCATAGAAACGGTCTCACTTCAGTGAATTTCTTTCAGTTTATAGATTGAATAAGTTTTTCGGGCTCGACTTGGGCTCGGAAATTTAGGGAATGAAAAAGTTATTTTTATGTTTTTTTTTTTATTTAGGTTACTAAGTTGTTTTCCTTTTCTAGTTTTCTTTTTTTTTTGTAAGGAGAAGTCAAATCTAGATTTTGTACGTATATTTTTTTTTTATTTTGGGCGTAAAAAATATGGATCTGGATATAGATATCAATTTTATACAGAATGTGCAGTAAAATCTACAAGGAAGGTTGAAGAAACTGATATTAATAGCATAATTAGCTAAGTAACTTTACTTGCTTTAAGCGTAACTAGGTGTACTTTTGGTACCCAATGGGACATCCATTGGATATTTTAGCTTAATTTTTACCAAGCCACTAACTAATAAAATAATGAGCTTCTCGGGGCGATATTTCTTTCGATCCTAGATTATGCTAATTCCTGTATCTCCGACACAAACTGTTGAATTACTTGTCAACATATAAGACTATATTCCCCGAAGTACAAATAAAGAAACAACGAAAAACTTTCAAAAATTTACGCTTTATTTTTGAGGAAAATGCGAGTAAAAGATGGAAATGTTAACATACCTGCGTAACAAATATTCCAGAAATTTTACTCCAAGTAAAAAGATGTGCAAATGCTTTGTGGTTGGCATAAAAACGTTGTTTCCTTGTAAGTAGAGAATTCTTAACGTTTCAGTATAATAAAAGAGGCTCTGCTGGCCATTATTATTTTTTTAATTGCCAATGAAAGTTCATTATCGTCTCTGTAAAAGTAATTATGTCCTTTTCCGCAGTGGAAAAAGAAGTGAATTATTTCTCAGTTTACTGTAAGTTTTTTTTTTTTGGTTGGCTTGGATATTATTTTTACATGAATCCTATTAGGAAAGCGTCCCCCTAGGTTTACGTGTATTTTAGAAGAAATGGGTATATTTAGGTATGTTATTCCAGTGACAAAATAATTTTAGCCTAGCTGAAAAAGTTTTAAACACCTAATTGATTTAAAAACCTAATGGATCGCATGGAGTTAACGGAGTCTAAAATCACTAATTAAAATAAAACACTTTGTTTAAATCATCTGATAGCCATCAAGCTAGTAGTTAGTAAGCATTAAAAAAAAAACTATTTTTGTAAATTTAAAAGCATAATAATAGAAAAGCAGCTCAGAGTTAATTTACTGTTGCTCTAAGATATATTTTAATTTTAATCATACCTATTTTATTTAAGTAAACTTAAGTTAGAAAGCAATAAGAACGCCTTGAAACCACGGGATGTCTAAAGGGGCGAACAAAGCTGTGACGGTAGTGCCATTAGTTTTAAATTTATTGTGCCTGAAATACAATATTTTCATGAATAAGTATTTTACGTTTCGCGAGAATTGCAACTAAGAATTAGTTTATAATCCTTAAGCAACCATTTTATTATCCTTTATAATCATTATCCACACTAAGCATAATAAGCTTTTTATTACATTAATGTACTAAAAGTGGCCAATTTTAGCACATTTGTAATACAGAGATTATATTATATTATAGATTATAAAATGGAGAGAGGAGCCCGATGGTGTAGTTGATAGGGCCGCTCTCGCGAAACGTAAAATATACATGAAAATGTTTGTATTTCAGGCACAATTAATTTAAAACTGATGGCGCCACACTCGCATCTCTGTTCACCCCTTAAGGGCGGAAATATTCTTTGATGTGTCAACATAATATCGTAAAATAAACATGAAAACTTTTGCTTGGAAAATTTCAATTCAGATTATTAAATATTTTGTGTGATTTTCATGGTTGGCCTCATTTACTTACATATTTCAAAGTAAAAGATCCTTATTTGCCGAAATTAATGCGGCAATATTTTTTTTTATTGAAAGGTAATGAAATTAAAAAAGAATAGAGAATGCTTTCAAGTGCGTATTGAACACGAACTTGTGAGATTCCGTACTAAGTACCTACAGTGAAGAAGCGTTATGATTACAATTATGTTTACTGTACAGAATTTTTATAATTAAATCTAATATTAAAAAAAGCAAAGTTTTTATGGGATAATATTTTTTTTTTTTTTTGTTAGCCTGGGATGTCCCACTGCAGTGCAGTGGATAATATTATTATAAAAAAAATACTTTTCAAATGTCTCCAAAGTGTTCAACAATCTCAAGAAAACACTGCAAAGAAATACCTTCTGTTTGTCTTTTTCACAAAAGACAAAATTCTGTAGAATTGCAGGTATGAACGATAAAAATTCGTTCCAAAACTTCCATAATTATTGCAAAAATTTAGTTTTTTTTTGCGTTGCTACTCTCTATAATGATTTGTTTTTGAAGTGAAACTTCTGTAGGCGCGTTGAGAGTAAAATTTCAAGGTCGGATGACGGAAATATGTCAGGGCGGAGAACGGAAGTCGAAATGTCAAAAATGTCAAAGAAGTTTCACTTCAACACGTGTGCTAGGCACGCACACATGCTCTTTATTTTATATCAGTACCTATTTATTGGTTCTCATATTTTGTAGTTTTTGAAAATTTTATAAAATATTACATTTTTTAAAGAAGTTAAAGGGATTTAATTATTTTGCATTCTGTACCAAATTAATATGTTTTTAGACTTTGGTCTTTTCGAGCGAGTTTGCGAATCGACCAACAAATTTGAATGAAATTGGCAAAACCTGTAACAGGTTTTGCGTCTGCCAAAGCGTAACTTTATGCATGCACTATATAATAACTAACTAGTGCAAAAGCACCACATATCCAAATATTGCATTAATATTTACCTTTGTAAGGTTTCCCACGTCTGTGAACACTGTTAAAGTTTAACTACTCCCATGTATTTGAAAGCTGAAAGCGCTTCGGTCAAATTTTGAGGAAAAGCTTGTGAGTTTTGGTAAAGTTTAAATTGCAATTTCTAAATAAATTGATATAGTTATTTAACATTAGGTTTGGAAACTATGAAAGTGAGTGAAGTAACGTTGACTTAGTATGATTATAAATTCCTCTTATGCTATTAAAAACCTTTGGCTCTTGTTAAATATTTTTGTTTTCGTATTCATTTGAATAAGATAGGTAAATACATAAGTAAATAAAAATAAAAATGTAAATTTAACTTCGGCTTCTCATACTAAATGCGTAATCATCAACTGATGAAGGAGGTTAATATATTTTTTGTATTTCAACCTATGTTCCTTGGGAAAAGTTGGGGAAAAAAACAAAATAAATTGAGACATTTTGCAATGCAGTTGCCGTATTCGTTAAAAGCTTAACAGCGATGTGACAGCGATCGCGTAAGAAAAAGGAGTTTGCTCTGAAATATTGATAGTTCTGAATTCCTTAATTATTCACTATCACTCTTGGGACTTTCCTAATAAGAAATAGGTTATCTTTTGTGATTGATAAAACATCAATCCTTAATGTTTTTCAACTATTACCTAGGGAGTCTAGTAAGTATCGTAAATAACTGACATTTCGTCGACTTTCTACTGTTATGAATTGGTACATACCACGAAAAACGCATTAGTGGTAAAATTTATATTAAAAAACATCTAGAATTTCTTCACCTGTTTGGCGTTTTGTGTGATTATGATTGTTGAGGATTTTTACAAAAGATTACCTATATTTGATGACACTGTTACCCATATGATACCTACCTACTTATTTTTAAAGCTCCGCTCGCAACGATCGTCATCCCTCATTTGAATATCTCCTCCTAAAAGTTGATCTCTGTACGTACACACTGTAATTTTTCTCAACAAATCCCTCCCGGAGGCCAATTTTTCACGAAAAAACTTTTCACGAGAAAATTTTTCTTCCGACCCGGCGCTTCGTTAGCAAAGACGGTGAAATTTTCAAAATACTCACATTTTTAACACATAATCAAAAGTTGGCGATGTAAACTGCTGGCGATGATATGATTAACAAAGTGCACTTATGAACCACTCACTGCACTCCACACATCGAACGTCTGGCCGTCGGTGGCTCAAGAGGCCGTCAGCGCACTGTCCTCGGCGAAAGGCTGGGTCACACTGACTGGAAGCGGGAGTCGGGAGCGAGCGGGACCGAAGTGACGCACACGTCACTCCACCCTGGCCTTGCGTACGCTGCCACTCAGTAAAATATGCCAAACCCCAAGATTTGGAGCCTTTTGGAGCTTAGTCACACGCATTTATCTGTTTGTGATCTGAACTGGCAGGTGTCAATGGAAAAGGTGAACTTGACCGGATGGTTGAGTGATGGAATGTAATTTTCTAACTTGAAACTTTAATAATTCACAAATCTTAGAATTGTTGATATTTATCAACCTACAATCCTTTTATCAAATTCTATTTCATATTATTTACAATATTTTTTCGACTATTTGTAAATAAGAAATAAGAATAAAAATATTATATTACAAAATTATGATGCATATATTTATAATATAAATTATAACAATTACAATGACAGTTGAAAATATAGGTATGTATTTATAATTTACCTAATGTTAAATTATATGGACTGTCAAAAGTAAAAAATATGGCTTGACAGATATGGTAGAGTATTGCATGATCCAATATCTTTTACATCGACGGTATTAAAAGGTTGTGCAGCTCCTTTCCGCATAGATTAATTGAGATCATCTCTGAAAATATAGTTTGGAGTCAAACATTGTATTGGTTGATTTTCTAAAAGATGTAAATTGTTATGCAAAAGATGAATCAATATTTACACGAAGGATTTTCCCGATTTCCGTCACACCTTGTACAATTTCCTAACCTTTATGATATAAGTTATGACTGACATGGTTTACGAGCATTTTTACGTTTAAAATAGGGGCATGGAAAATCTGGAAGCAAAATAAAACAAGAATTATAGCCAGGTTTACACCGCGGAAGCTGGGAGGCTCACATAAAATAAGTCCAAATTATGTTTTTTTGGACTCTATTGTTTATTGTTATGAGAAATCGATGTAAAATTTTGTTATGGCTACAATAATTTATTGATTTTTTTACTGTAGCAAAGCAATGTAGCTTATTTCATATTGAACTGCCTCCGCGGTCTAGTGGTCTGAGCCCTGGGCTCTCGATGACCGAAGCACTTGGATGATACCATGCATTGGAGAGCACAAACTGTTTCACAGGTAGATTCAGGATTTTGCCCGTGGTGTCAGTCAGTACCATTTAAACACTTTGACAAGTGCAGAACAACTACGAATCCAAAAACCTTTAATTTTTGTTATTATTATGCTGAACAAGTTGGTTGGGTCGTTCATCAACAACACAGAACAAAAGTGATGTTTTCTTTGTCATCCATAGCGATTCGAAATTATATTCGTATATTTTATAATTCTGTTAAAACTTCGTATTATAATGAGCTTCCCAAGCAAACACGGAAAACCTTTCGTCATAATTCACAGACGAGGGGTGATGAAAATCTCGGCAAATTTTTCATCCATAATAACTTTTTGTCTCAATGTCTTTAATTAATCCTCACTTTTGACAAGCTTTGCCTTAAATTTACTTACTTACCTACCTACTGGATAATTATTCAGATTTTTCTTTTGGGTCTGAGTGTTTTTTACTTACACCCATATACCGGGTCTAAGGGAGAGCGTACCAGAAACGAAACTTTCACCAGGAAATTCTTTTAGATTTTTTTATTTTACTTTCCAATACAAAATGACTAACTCGATCAGACAATTTGTAGTCTAGGACCGATATTTTCTAAGATTTATGACAATTTTAATCTTGAAAGAAATTAATCAAAACTAACATCTCGCCCAGATCCAGGACTATCGGAACCTTTGGCGCGACCGTTGCGCAGATGTGTTGCTGCCCTAAGTGATGTGTCGATCTTACGTTTTTCGCTTTAGCATGAATTCGCTATATAATGAAGCCGACCTAACAGTTCTGTCGACCTACAGTTCTATCGTTGGTCGATAAGTTGGTTGGTTAAGTATCGCAAATCGTTCTACAAAATGACCACCTCGATCAGGCAAATAGTATCGGGAAGCCAATTTATTTACTGAAAGAAAGTTGTTCAGTTTCGTTGACTGAGCAACTCTTCTCAGTTTTCGGGAAACTGTTTCATACATCTCGTATTAGTTTTTAGAAGTATATTGTATTTTTAATAAAATTTATGTACCTACAACATAATGCACTGAATTTAAATATCAGGATCGAGTGGCGGCGGTCTGTTCGAAATTCATTATGAATGTAAATTATATAAACAGTTTGTAAGTGAAACTACTGGTTTTATTCATCACAACTCTGTAGCATAACTATGCGTTTAGGTATATTTATTAATTCTTTAAAATCGTAACACGAAAAACATTAAGTATTGATATTTGACCAGAGAAAATCCCGTCGAAAACAGCATTCGAAATAAACGTGCTTTGCTCCCAGGTTCAATACAGTATGCGACGAGATAGTTGATAAAACTGGCAAAGCTTTGAAACCTGACACTATCTCGCTCGGTTCAGACTCGACCAAGTTGAGATTGAAGCGTTGATGGCAAACTTTCCCGTACGACACGGCCTGGCCACGGTGTGCTTCAAACTTTTATGAATGTAAATTCTGTAAACAGAATGACATTTAACATTTAGAATTTATATGCTCGTGAAATATCTCACTACTTTCAATGCAGATAAAAAAACTTATAACGAACCAATTCGCGCATCATTAAGGCGAAATTATAAATAAGTAGTCCAAATACCGCATTTTAAAACCATCTGCTCTACTTTTAGATAAAGTGTGCCTACAGTGAGATAATTGATAAAACTGGCAAAGCTTCTTATTTTAAAACCTGACACTATCTCGCCCGGTTCAAATTCGACTAAGTTGAGATTGAAGCGTTGATGGAAAACTTTCCCGTACGACACGGCGGCCTGGCCGCGGTGAGCTTCAAACTGTTATTAATGTAAATTTTATAAACAGTTTGTAGGTGAAACCACGGTTTTCAAGCGGTTTTACATAATACAACGTTCTCTAAATTGTCGTCTTTTATTACGATTTAACATTATTTTTTATAAAACCTGCATTAGGTTTTCCGTTGTTAATAATAAAAAAAAATCGACCGATAAATAATTAGTTCCTCAATATTCCGACGAAAACAGAATTGCAAATACCTACAAGTGGTGCAGCATACCCAGATTTGATAAAGTGTACGACGAGATAGTTGATAAAACTGGCAAAGCTTTGAAACCTGACACTCTACCGAAGTTGAGATTGAAGCGTTGATGGGAACTTTCCCACACGACACGGCCTGGCCTCGGTACGATCAAACTTTTGCTCAGTTTCGGAATTAAAAATTGCAAGTTGTTTTCATGTATTATTAAGTGATACGAAGACAAAAATTCGTTTGCGTTACCTATTAGTTTTTGCAGGTCTTACATAGGACTTATAACGTCCACCAAATCTATGTCTATGTTTTGATATGTGTCTTTAAATTTCCCTAGCTTTTTTACGAGTAGGCTTGTACTGCAGATTATTTTTATTATTATTAAATTCAATGTAGACAAATTCAAAGTAGAGAAAAAGTAACAGGTTTACTATAAAAAGTTCTAGAAAGGTGCCTTACATAAACGGATCTGCTCATCCTCATGTTTAATCAAAACGAGCAAAACACTCTGTAAAACTGGAAAAGCTTCCAGCTTTTGACGCTCTCGGAATTGAGATATTTATTTTAGTCTCTGGTCGAGATTGAAGCGTTCATAGAAAAGTTTGCCGTGCGACGCGGCCTGGCTGCGGTACATTTCAAACTTTCCCCCCCGTTTTTAAATTGAGAATTACGGAATTTTCTATTTGTGCTTTTTGCAAGTGGGAATGCAGCTTGTGATAGCTGTCGAATTTCAACTTGGCGCAGAATAAGTTTCGAATGACACTCGTTTGGATTCATTTATTAAAACGTCGTCGCTGGAAACGATTTTTTGTTACTAAATAGACAAGACATTTTTACTGTCTTTTATAATTTTTAGCATTCTGTACACCTATTTTTTTTTGTCAAATGTGTGAATAAATATAAAATAGTCAGAACGGAAAAGTTAAAATAAAAAGGGATAAGTTTTATTGTTGTAGTAGTTAAACACATTTTTTTATGGCTGGACTTCATAATAATTTAATCAAAATCATTTATTTCAGACATGTTAGTACTCCAGACGGGTCGTTAAATGGAAAACAGCATAAAAACTGAAAGAGCTCTGTTAATGAAATTGCTGAAATTGTACTCAGAACTTTTGCACTCGAAAAGTTTTAGTAAAATGAGCACTAGTGCTGTTTGCCACAAGCTTGGCGCAAGTTTATTTATTATGCTTGTACTAGCTTCTCGTTATTAAGCTGTAATTTTACCATCTTTTGATTTTCCCGTAGGAATATAGGTACCATTTTTGGAAGGTGGGATATTCTATAGAACTCTTTTCCTGTTTTTTTCTATAAAATACTCTCCGTATGGTGCTGGGCAAAAAGTATTTTTATTTTAATTGTTTTATAATGCCGATCAAACCCATACGTACATACATAAACATTTTTAATTAAAGCTTTAGTCATTAATTTTAAGGCTCAAACCCCTAGGTATATAGACCATAGAAGTAGTTATGAATTTCATAGAAAATCTGGATTGTGTAAGTATTTGTATAGCAGCGGAAATTCTGTTACTCAATACCCAGTGTGTTATTGAACAGGGGCTACCTACTGCAGAAAATTGCATCTTTTGTACAACTTCTCTTCAAATTCCAGTATCGAATCTATACAAGTACTGAGATTGCCTGAAATATAACTAGAAAGCAAGAAAACGTACCTTTAGATACCTAATAGTAGTCTTTAATGTCTCATAATTATTGTCCTAGTCTAGAAAATTAAGCAAAAATTTTATACTTCTTTTCTTTAACGTTGGGTTATCAATGCCAACGTGTTTGGCTGGAATATGAGTACAGAGTAACCTTTTGTTTGTGTTTTAATCTGTATGCAACTTCACAGTGTTAAGAATTACATGAAAGTAAAAGTGGTCATATCATCAGCCTTTTTAAATATGACCCTTATGTGGAAAAATCCACTGAAAATAAGAAAAATAAAAATTTCAATAACATACATTAATTATAAATGAAACAATTGAATTTTTTATTGTTCTGGAGATCATAGACATATTTTTGCTTCTCTACAGAATTATTTTCATGGAAAATATCTTTTAACGAGTGCGAAATAAAAATATACTGTTTTAATATTCTTTGAAGTGCCGCTGTCTAGTCGAGACGTTTTTAGTGTTAAATCTTTTTCTTGTAATAACTTCGGGACACCATATTTGATTATTTGTAGGTACTAAGCATAGTATTTTATCCTTGCACGACTATAGCTAAAATTATATTCTATACCTACTTACTTATCAAGAATTTTTATTGCTTCTTTTTAGATAAATATGTCTTTGCACACACAAACGACATAGACAAATGATAGACTGAACACTTTATTAGTTTTCAAATATTAAACGTGTCTTTTTTGTTTTGAGAACTAAAATGAATGATATCAAGAACAATAAATCAAACTTTACACAAATTTCTTTTACGTTCATTTTGAGAAATATGTATCTAAGTGGTTCTAGAAATAAATGTTTGAATACAAATCGCCAACATAGGTATAACAATTTGCTTAAAAGCTCTGAGATATGAGCCTAATCTGTCATGTCCTTTCAGCTGTGAACAAAAACAACTTTACGATACTTCAAATTGTTAAGTAGTTGAGAATAGTAAAATAATAAACTAATGGGAAGGCAGACCGTCAACAGTTCAAAAAATTCATTATGCACCATTAGATTATTATTTTGAACGGCTACTGACGACGACAATGACGCATGAAACTGCATTGAAATATCGAGGTAACAATCAATATAATCACGGTAATAATCCCGTTCAAGTAATGAACAACCGCGAAAGTCTCAAAACTTCTTATGCACCATGTCTGATAAATTCAGAAGACCATTCAGCCTAGAATTGTGTAATTATTCGTATTAATTATACTCATATCTCCATCGATGTCAATCTATCTCAAAAAATACAACAAACGCCCAGCGATAAAGGAAGTGAATTATTCGGTCGGTATGTAGTTAGAAATCAAAATCAAATCTATTCCATAAAATATGAAGTTATACTGTACTTCCACAACAATAATGTTATCTGTTGTCTTGTATCATATTGTTTTCATAAGTGCAATAAAGTATTATTACCTTATCTCAATAAAGTTAAATAATAGGTATATCTATTCTCCAAGCAGAATAATCGGCATTCAGTGGTTTTATTTCATATTTTATTTTCAGTTCGAACGCTTAACGATCATGCTACCTATTATTTTCAGGTTGAAAAATAGTGCTTTTCCTAGCGTTTTATTCAATTCATATTACCCATAATTTTCAGTAAGTCAAACTCAACTTTTGTTCCAACAATCCTTTGATAATTCAAAATCTTTTTGAAAATAAAGGTTTGCTACAAAATCTCATAACCCAAAATATACTACGACAGTGGACTGCGGAAATAATCCAGCAAAAATATATGCGCTGCAACCACTGGACGAACGTTATGTTATTATATTTATTCCTGTGACCTATTTCTTCTGCCTGTAACTTGGCCGAGTAGAATTATAAATTTTCCATCATATTTCTCAATCTAAATATGCATCACGTAGCTCTTCCTGTCGTAGCAATTTGCTACGAACGTAGCTTAGGTCTCCAATCTGGGCTACGAGATCTAAAAAGTTATATCTCAATTTATATTATAGGTCGCTCTAAAAATCTTTTTCAAAATTATTACAATCAAGTTAGATTTACTTTTAGTATGTAGAGCATTTAAAAAAAAGCTAATGCTCTATCAGCAGGATTGGCATAAGTTAACCATCAAAAACGACTTTTTTAAAGAGACTGCTTTATTTTTAAGGCATGCTTGTTTTGTTTTCCATATTCTTGGTATAAACAAATACAAAATGAAAATATCTGCCATTCCCAACACAGCACCAAAATGACAGGTTATTAATCTTGCCACTGCCCTCTAAAAGAGCGGGTACGTTTCTCTATATAGGTTCAGTACAAACTTGATTGACAGAGTAATATCCTGGTATAAACATTTCACTGAAAATTCATGTTAAAAAACTTTTCACTACTGCAATTTTGTTTCATGAACTTTATGATTTCGTTTACAGTGTTTGGTTTGGTGATGAACAAAGTTCATTGAAGTATCTTGATCTAACTGAGTGCCGATATAAAACTACAAAATTATTATGAAAATTAATAAGTCTGCTTCACGGTTTCGCTTTTATTAGTAGGTACTTTTTGTAAGCCAAAGGAACTTATAGAAAAAATCGTAATTATTGTAATTAACTTGTATTATACTAAATATTTTCGTGTTTTTTAAAGTGTGTACATGTATAGTCATTAGGCCTTACCTAAAACATGTTTATTTTTTAAATAATCTTCTTTTCTTATCTTTTAACCTAATTATATTGGTAACTAGTGAGTTTTCTAAAATTCACGTTAAAAGTAAATCGACGCAAAAACAATAATTGTAAGTTAATTTTCAATCCCTGTTTTAAATAATAATTAAGAAGACCAATTTAATAAAATAAATGTAAAACTAACGTAGGAGAAAAACATACATAAAATACCATATAATTTCAGAGTCTGCAAAACTATAGACAAAGTTAGTCGAGTGCTCGGCTGGTGTCGATGTTGCCAAATAAATAAGATTGATGGTTTCTCTGTTGCTGCTTGTACCGTTACCGGACTATTTTGTTGCTGGTTGTGCTGATCGGTTTCCGATTAATTCACATTGTGGGAAACCACGACAACCTTGTTCTAAGAAAGTCAATTATTATAAACAAACAATATAAAATAAAATAGACAATATAATTTGTACAATTGGTGTGTATAATTTTATTTTATTAAACTTATCTCGGGCCTCATATAAGAAGCTTATCCCAGTATTAAATATACAGACGTTATCAAACGTACCTAAGTTTTTTACATACATAAATACATAAATCACGCCTTTATCTCTAACCTAATGGGGTAGGCAGAGCTTTAACGACCCAAAAAAGGTCATTACGTTTTTTACAGACTGAAAATTATTAATTTGGAAATAATTAGTACCAAGTCTTTATTTAGTTATTTTATTACAGGGAATCATTTATTTATTTATTATTATTTATGAGCCTGTGGTGTCCCATACAAATCATAAAAATTTCGTCAACTTCAAACACACAGTACAGTGAATTGAAAATCTTAGTGATTACGTTACATCATTAGTAAAAGTTTCAAATTAAAATATTTGAGTATTTCCCCAAAACTAGGAAAATAGGTAAGCAATTTCATCCTTTCAGCTTTATTTGAAGCTCCTAGCAAACTATCAAAGATTTTTTAATTCACAAATCCGCTGTTGTCGATGCAAACTCTCAATAAACGAGTGAATGGAGATTGCAGCCTAGGTAAACTGAATAGGGCAACGTGAAAAATTTGAAACCTGCGAAGCCTATTGGCAAGGAAATTGGAAAAGCTAAGCCAAACATCCTACGCCACAGGATATTGCTGCACGGAAATGAAAAATATGTAGATAGGTATTGGTGGACTTGCGAAAACACGGCTTTAGAGAGATTGCTTGGTAAATTGAAAGCCTGTTAGTCCGGTTTAGTTCGTCGATTGAGCCTTCAAGGGATTTTGTGTCCAATGTGTTGATAAAAAATAAACATATAATTATGCAGGTATTTTTATTTCAATTAAGGTAATCAATAACAGTAAAGATAAACTGGGCTTGTCTCTTTGCAACTGTTTTACTTTTTTTTTTGGAATAACCTTTAAATAAATCATGTTTTAAAAATCTTTAAAAATACATTCTAATGAACTATTAATTACTTATAATAACTAACATTACTAATAATAAAAACTATACAATAAAATAAACAAACAAATTATTACTTATAATTCTCCTGAGATCAGATATTATAGTCCAATTGAGGATAAAAATTAACTTCTCAATTTTACTAGAAATAAAAAATAAGATATTATGTTCCACAAAAGTGGTAAAATGTTTCTAGATACCTAACTGAGTAGGTATATTACTTTGATATTACCCTAGTTCCCGACTCAATCACTCCGAAACGATACAAAAGAACACTTACAGACCGATCAAAAGAACAACACCCATTAGGGTTGCCTACGAACTTGTATTTACATGTCAGTTACGTAACATGGGGCACTTTTAGCTAAGCACTGGTTTGCCAGATTTGCCGAGCTCGGTGTGTGCAGCTTATCGGACCGATTTTAAATAAAATCCAGGTCATCCTGTGACTTCGTTATTATTCTTACCATAGTTTCAAACTGAATCACTCCGAAATGATACAAAAAAACACACCTATTAGAGTTGTCCACGTCCTTGTATTTACATGTCGGTTACGTAACACGGGACACTTTAGCTAAGCGCTGGTATGCCGGATTGGCCGAGCTTGGTGTGTGGAGCTTATCGGACCGATCGTAAATAAAATCCGGCCCATCCTGCGGCTTCCGGACAAATAATCGTCCACTCTTTTCGATAAACAGAGACGGCTTTACAAACAGAGACTTTAAATTGTACAAACACAAATAATAATATTTTTAAAACATTGATACCAAGATCGTCAGGTTATACGTATCAAGTACATATATTATAGCCCACTCGACAGAAGAAGAACGATAGGCATACTAACAATTTTTATTGACTTTCTCTGGTGGCTTGTAGAGTTTTTAGTAGTTTGTAAAAAATATACAAGCCGTATTTTTTATTTTTGTTTGTTGATCAATATAAAAATACTATGACTAGAAATAATAAAGAGCAAACTTTTCACTGCGATAAATAAATAAATAATGATAACATAAAACCGCGGAGCTGAAAACTACCCTGTTTTGACAAAACATAAATGTGCTTTATTCGTTTTATTATGTTCAAATTGCGGTGTGATTTTTTTAAAGTGCATTTTCTGTATCAAATACTACTCTGTGTTTAATTCCTGTACCAAAAGCCGCAAACCAAAGTAGAAGCCTTTTCCGGGTGTAAACCAAACACATTTTAAATGGCACTGGATTTCTAACCCTGATCATCTGCTAAGCCGACACAGATATACATTATTTATGGGTAACGATTTCGTTAAACATTGTCAAGTAGGTATATGGGGTGTAAGGAACAGCGTACCAGAAACTGATAAGGATTGCTCAGTCAACAAAACTGAACAACTTTCACCAGGTTTTTTTTTTTCAGGAAATAATTTTTTTTTACTTTCCCATACAAAATGATCACCTCGGTCAAACAATTTGTATGGGAAAGCCATTTTTTTTCTCTTAGTGCTTTTATATTTCTCAAAAAAAAATCGGATTATCAATGCAACGCCCTAACCAAACTAGGTACAACAACACAAAATCATTGTCTCTCGCCGGGAAACGAACCCCGAACCTCCGGGTCGAGAGTCTACGGCTCAGACCGCTAGGCCACGGAGGCAGTCTAAAACAATATGAGCTAAGTAGTTACTTGAAAATGTGCCTATATATTTAAATCTAGAAACAAATCACGCACAATATACAAGAACACATCGCTTTGTCTCCGGATGTGTTCTAATAACCACGTAGACATTGCTGACGACAACCAATTATGCTTACCTACAACAGAACTGTAATAGTAGGTCGTGTTATTGATGGTAATCTAGTAGAAATTAGCTGTACGTGTAGTCAGCATGAGCTGACGTAAAATTGATAATGTTAATTATATTAGGTGTAATAGAAAAATTCAGACATAAACATCATAAGTCTATATTTTAATTAAATAGATACAAACGCTTTTCTCATCTCTAGTCAAATGCAATACTTCTAACATAAGCTCAATATTTAAAAATATTACTCATGAAATATATATAGGTATAAGTAGTCGTTCTTTCTAAAATGATAATCAAAAGACAGACGTGGCGATAACGCCCTATTACATAATTTATGTTCCAGGCGTGACTTTATAATACAGAAAAATAAATACAACTTTATAAATGTTCAACCGTTTATAAAAGAAACAAATACGTCAAAGAATGAATCACACACAAAACTTTAGTTTCATTCATTTTCATTCTTTGTCTGTTTGAAGAAAAAGGCATGATAAGGCAGACAGTCTATAAAAAGGCCGATTTAAATCCTAACATAAAGAAAGCGAAAGAAACGTTCGGTTCGTTACTCATATGTGTCGGATCCAACTGTATCCGTTCACACATAACAAGATCATGAAATCGCCTTACAAAAAACATCTCGCTTCGAAATAAGAACATTCGTAAGCAACAAAAGTTGACGCCGGCTCGCTTCATAACGTAGGAAACAATAAAAAGGAAGCCAACGAGAAATTTAAATAAAAACCTATTGCTCAATTGTAACGGAGAGCATAAAATGTTATTTTTTATTTTCATCTTACATCACGTGGGTCGTGAAAGCCTTGAATCGCGAAGAGTGTTCATCCCAATTTGTTGAATTACAAATCTCTTGTCGCAGACAATTTTCTTGTTTCGTTTGGAAAACAAACTCCTAAGTGGAGCGAGGAATTCTCGAATTGTTATTTTACTTAACTTTTTTAACAACGGGCGTGATAAAATATTGTTGTAGGAGGATTTCGGTTCGAAAACATTTTAAACGTACAGGCATACAAAAGAATGCCATATTCAGCCATGAAAAAATTGACAGGAATCGTAGAGCTTCGTCGTTTGACTTTTGTACACAACCTTAAACATTTGCATCTATTCTCTGTCTGCTTTGAAAGGGTTAGCGACGAGACTTCTTCTACGTTCAGACTTTAATTATTTTAATTAGTACCTAAGTATTTTTCTTGCAGTCACTTAAGTTTCTGCATGGTTTTCGGTTATGTAATGATTGTAATGAAATCAATATTTTCTCCTTATTAGGTTTTATAAAGTATGAAACTTGATGATGGTAAATTAACAAGTAAAAACTTGTTATTACACATTCTTTATAGGAATTTAAGTTCATTAGAGGCGATAATAACTGCAATCCTAGAGCGATCCTACTGATGTGAATACTGAGTGTAGGTACGTATGTACTGAAATGAATTAAATTAATCATTAGCATATTTCTCATTCCGTCAATCAAATATATTTCTGATGATTAACTGTACGATTGCAGTTGACATGATACGAATAACGCTTCGATGACTTGCAACATGTTAATGCTTTCAATGATGTGTTAATGTATATAAAACATTAATTATGATTGACTGCAAAAGAGAAATATAGGTATTAACTTGCGTTTCATAACGACTGATGTATTTCATGTTAATAAACTTTATTTAATCAATAATCTCATCCACATTGTAGTACTTGACTCTCACCAGTTGCGTTGGTGCTAAAAAAATTAGAGCTATAGCAATATGTAAATTAGACCTAATAACTTACAATATTGCTTCCATGCTGGACTGGGAGTGAAAAAAAAACATAGAATGTGCCAGCTGCATCTCGTCCTGGGCATGCTGTAA
Organism: Scrobipalpa atriplicella; assembly: GCA_029255725.1. Lineage (NCBI taxonomy): Eukaryota > Metazoa > Arthropoda > Insecta > Lepidoptera > Gelechiidae > Scrobipalpa > Scrobipalpa atriplicella. The sequence continues at coordinate 64,392 of JARACY010000296.1, forward strand.
AAATCAGCTAAGGGATTCGAGGGTTTCAGTATTGTAATTTAGGCGATGGGCTGACAACCTGTCACTATAGCAATATACAGATCTATCTGGAATAACCCTCAAAACTTGTCAGACGTGGCGGAACGACCTTTGATTAGGTCGTTTACGCTCTGCCTACCCCATTAGGGAAAAAGGCGTGAATTAACTTACAATATTCAAAAAGATAAAGGGTTTAACCTGCGTAAGTACACTGAAAAAAAAAACTTGGTTAAATTGTTCAAGGAACTTGTTTACATAGAAGCACAAAGTAATATAAGCGGGGGAGGCCTTTGCCTAGCCGTGGGATCTAATAGGCTAGCGTTAATAATAATAATTATTATTGTTTGTATAACCTATCAAGTTGTGCAGTTTTTTTGAGTAGATAATATTTTGTTGTTTTATAAGTGATTGTTTTTCCGTGTATTTTTAATTTTTTATTTTAATTTTACTCCGTGAACTATATTAGACTATATACTACTATTTACCAGATTTCACTTTTCCCCTAAAGAAATAAAAAAGCTAACTTTCTTACATGGAGAATCACCGTCTTTCTACAGAACTTTTAAAATTATGAGGCTGAATTCCTGATGTAACCTATGACATTATAAATTGTATAACAGCTTAGATAAATGGAAGACTGACGCCTGATGGCCATTTTCTCATAACCGCGCGCCGGGTGGCAGACAGCTTCTTCATTATCACTTCAATGAGTGAGTTTAATAAGCGCCTGTTCAATAGGGATCTTCGTTGTAATAATTTGTTACTGACAAAGTAGACATATCCGTGATGACGATATCAAGGCGCACGGATAAACCTTTCTGTTGCGTTCTTTATGTTAATTGCTGTGTTTTATTTTTTGTGAATGTAATAAAATAAATAAATGAATAAATACACGCGTTGAAAATATTTTTTTTACATTATTTTACTATATAAATTTTTTGCACGTTTTTTTTACTTTTTTGAATACCTATTATCATCTCCTAAAACTATTCTAAAACAAACCGTGCTAAGACCCAATACAATAAAATTATGTTAAAAATCTCCCCGGGTTATAGAATTCCAGAACAGGAAATTTCACTTTTTAGTGAAATATAAAAGCTATAGTGAAATAATTTCTTCGTGAAAGTTCTTCAGAAAAAATGGAAAATGTTTACATCATTTTCAATTCGCCTGCCAAGCCTGCATATAAACTACACTAAGTGGCCTGTGTCCATCTGTAGGACTAATATAGCTAGCTAGTAGTATAGTTGGTTCAGATCTAGGTTTACTTATGATATCGGATTTCGCGCCGCGCGAAAGAGTATGAATGCAATTGCCGATATTGTACAGTGTAATTTATAATGAAATTAAACATAAGTATCTTACTTTACTCCACTAAGATTGAGACAGAGTCGATGATGAAGCGTGCACAACTAACAGTGTATACTGAGCTGCGTCATGCGGATGACGGGCACATGGTTACACGAGTCAGGTCATCATACAAAGATTTAACTGCTGTGTATTTGACACAGCGCCAGTAGGAAAAAACGAAATATTGGTATGCTAACCTGGCATCACAGCTTTATAGAATATCAATAGGTATCCCTTTTTTCCCCCTTTTCACCCGTTTAATAAAGTAGAGTCAATATACTTACACTCATTAAGTGACGCTTTAATTCCTTACTGAGTAGGCTTCTACAACTTCCCCGGGAGGACAGGCAGCTACCTAGCACATGCTTTGTTTTTCTATCACTTCCAGTCCAGCATGGAAGAAGTGGAGACAAAAATAAATAAATAAAACATCAAAAAGACTTGCAAGCGTGACGTTACACCTTGCAAAACATGCCTAGAGATTCTCAAAGAAGCAGGCTTGTTTAAATTATGTTAATTTGTAGTCAGAATACTTTAGCTTTCCGTCTCGGCTCAGCGAATACCTACTTGAATATTTTTAAAAGGATCCGTAGTCGACTAGCTAAATTAGTGTTTCCAAAAACAAGAGTAACATTAGCATTATTAATAATAACATTAGCAATATAAAAGTTTGCTTTTTCATACAAAATGACCACATTGGTTGGAATTTTTATGGAAAAGCAAAATTTTTTTTTCATTCCCTGAAAAAAAATCCTGATGATATGTGTTCAGTATCGTTGACTGAGCAACCCCTATCAGTTTGCGGGACGCTGTCCCTTTCTGGAGTTATAATTATAGGCACATAAACAATACACCATCATGCCACATTCTAAATTTCTCTAAAATTTCACTTGACTTCATGTACATCTTTTATTTATTTTTCGTAGACGCTCTTCGGTTTAAGGTACTACTCTTGAGGCCTCAACTTTTTCAACATTTTCAGACATAACAGAGGTATATATTTATATTTAGATATATTTTTAGGTATATATTTTAATTTATCTTCTGATACGATATTCTAACCATTCATAACTAGTCAGGTATTCAAAAGTCTCAGCAACTGCTGTCGTACATAGATAAACCGGGTGTAAGGGAAAGCTTCCAGAAAACTGATAGGGGTTACACCCGGTATATGTACCCTATATAGAAGCCATTCATACAAGTGTACAAAGCAAAGCAGCTAACTAGAGTATTCTCGGAAGTGAAAATCCTGCCACAGCTCGTTGACTAGAGCATAATTACAGTCTCTTTGAAGTATTTATGTACAGTTATTACGTTTTGCCAGAGTCGTGTAGTTATTTCATATATAGGTATTTGTATATTTTTATAATAGGTACTGATAAAAAAATAAACTTTTGAAGTGATATTAATTATTACTGACATGCAAATTACCTACCTAGATAAATTCAACAATACTTATTCTGTGCCATAATCATGGAGTTATTAACATTGTATTCAACAAAATTATTTACTGTGGAATACATCTGAGCATAATAAATAATTATTACCTATATTAATATTTGTAAGCATATTTTGCATTTTCGATGGCAGATTAAAGTTGATGGATAATTAATGAATGAAGTCATGTCATTACTAAATTACGATTAAATAAGCTGAAAGCACACATTGAACCTGATGAAATAAAACTGATCAGGAGATCAATTTTTGGCAATCGCTGACTTAAAATTATTGGAAACTAAGACTCAATGAACCATATTACAGATTACTTATGAGCGCGGCGGGCGCCCAGACCGTATCTAGTATATTGAAATAGATTTAGGTACCTAGGTATCATAATTACCTACTATAAATATTTTTAATCAATGTCTGCCAAAATAAGGCCTGAGACTGAAAGCGAGTTTGAGTTTGTATCAGAAATCCCCTCTGTACTTAATTCTGTCAAATCTATATTTAATATTGCTCTTAATCTTGAGATTAATACTAAGATTTGTATGTATGTTTCATTAGTTGATGGTTACCATCGAAAGGTTTAAAGTAAAAAATAGTGCTCGACCGTGATTGATAGATAAAGGAATGAGAGACTATTTTGTATTTTATTTTATATATTATTTTAGAAAGTATTTTGTATGTGTATTTGTATTTGTACTATTTTTAACGGATTTTAATTAGTGTTTTTATTCAAAACCTTTAAAAATAGTTTTATTAAAATTAAATACTAGAGTTGTGCAAACCTCAGAAAACTTATAAATGAGAGACGTTTGCTCTTCATTCACATTTCATAAAACGTGCTACAAAAAAAATGTTTGAACATCATTTATCATCATTTATCGGTCATTGACTTCCATTTAATGATCTCCAGAGCTTTTTATATGCAGTTGTTTTATCACCTCGTTAGCAGCCTCAATTTCCAGCTGCAATAATGAGTTGACAATTATCTATCTTCATGTGAAATGTAAATCGACTTTTGGAATAATGGCAAATTGTAGGAATTTCACAAACTGTACTGGAATTGCAGTTACATACCGGGTGTAAGGTACAGCTTCCCTCAAACTGATAGGGGTTGTTCAGTCAACGAAACTGAACAACTTTCACCAGGTTTTTTTTTTTTTCAGTGTCTGATCGAGGTGGTAATTTTGTATGGGAAAGTAAACATTTTATAAATTTCCGGAAAAAAAAACTGGCGTAAGTTGTTTAGTTTTGTTGACTGAGCGAGAAACCCCTATCAGTTTGCAGAAAGCTGTCCCTTTCACCCCGTATATATGAATATTTCATTAACTAACTTAATTAAAAGTCAATGTAGAAATAAAGTACAGTCTACTGCTGGAAGGATTGTTAAGAAGGATTAAATGTCCTTATGCAAAGAGTCTATGGATCAGTTTACACCTGCTCCAAAATGTTTGAAAAAGTGACAGGCTGAACTGCGCGGTACAGTGCGACACCGCAAGGATTTTTGAGTTCTGACATTAAAATATAAATGTTGAAATGGCTTTAAACTTTAGACACTATTTCGAAGTTCTTACAATTACTGTAATTACTGAAAATTATCTTTCGTTAAGTAATTGTTCGATGTCATTATAATTATACAACTTAGCAACACGTGCTTTGTTTTATATCGACTAGAGAAAGAGAAAAGATAGAGATAAAAAACACCGTCAAGATGCTTACATTTTCTTCCGTAAACAAAGCGAAGTTGCTTATGAGTGTTTACTGTAAACATGCTGCAAACATTATTTATTTCTTGTTTATTCTTCAAGTCCATCATCGTAATTACTTATTTTCGCTAATCACAAATGTATTGTCACAACAAAACATTGAAGTATTTTGTCTTATTTTGAATGTTTGCTGCCGAAAATAAAAATTCTGTAAAGAAAGAACGAGCTAAGTAAAAGAAGCCATTTACTTACAATAAATGTTAAAACTTTGTTCTACTAAGTAAAATGTAACGTACATTGTATGAATGAAGCTTTTAAGTTAATGCTGTTTTTTGAAGGAGATATTAAATTAAAAACACTCAACAACCTACTAGGAATTCATTAAAAGCAATTAAGTACTATTGTTAGATACCAAGATGTTAGTTACTTACTGTTACGCCAGCTAAAAAAATCTACATACATACATAACATACATAATAATCACGCCTTTATCCCTAATGGGGTAGGCAGTAAAAAAATCTACGCTAAGTAATATTTAAAATTTTAATAATACAATAATAATAGCAACAGAGTGGGATCTCCTCGATAGCCGGCGAGGGAGAGGATGACCAAGAAAATGGTGGCGGGACGATCTAGATGTTTTTGACAAGGACTAGGTAAACATGGCTCAAGATCGCGACATGTGAAAGGGTAGGCCTTTGCCCTGCAGTGGGACATATACCAGGCAAAAAAAATATATGGTTTAAATAGTTGTTGGCGATATTTTCTGTGAATGTCTTATTTTATTTCCTTCACTTAATTCACATTCTATTTTAGGAGTCCTATAAAAAAAAGAAATCAATCATTGTTCGAGCAAAGCTGACTTCAAATTGTACAAATTTGAGGAATTAAGTCACCGTAAAGATTGCATTTAAAAATGTGTGTTTCTGTGATACTTCCAAGAATGGTTATGGTTATGGCTACTACGTACGCTACTACATGCTACGCTACTACGGTGCAGAACGCGTAGCAATGCTGTACGAAATTGAATGAGTCAATTCTTGCCGCTACGTTAGAATGCGTAGCAGTGGGTTTTGTCCCACTGTAAGCGCTACGAGGAAAATCATAGTAATGTGAACGTTTGCCACAATTATACACTCCGGAACCGCATTGCAGCTGGCGTCTCTTTACGTTGCTTAGCTTGGTGGTATAATGTCGTCTGTATATGGAACGTGCTGGTGAAATTTGGGATTTCTGGGTCACAGTTGCGCACTAGGATTTCGAGTGTTTTTCTACTGCAATTTGGTGAAGGTGGCAACAGAGCAAAGGTGGCGCCACTTTTCGTTAATAAAAATTGAATTTCAAGTAATTTAAATCATAATACAATACGTACAATTACGATTTACCACAACATGAGCATCCACTTTGTATAGTTCATCAAATTAGAAATAGCCAACGAATAAATGTTCTTTCTAATCTTTTATTGTGTAGTTAATGTGAAAGATTTACGCGTTACTGAACAATCTTATTATATTTATTTAATAAAATAAAACTAGCTTACACTATAAGAATTTTACATTTTGTAACAAGAACTTAATTATTATTTACGGACTTTTAGGTTAGTCTAGTTAAAAAGATTCTGGAAATAGGGGTCAAGGTTTTATAAAATTCTACAAACTCTAGAAAACACTTGAATGCTTGCTTAGAGAAATAACTTTAAATCTTTGCAACAAGATAAGATCCAAAATATTGCTGTAAGTATGACGAAAGTAAATCGATTAAAATTGCTATTACTCCTTTCCTTTAGGAGTGACAATAATATTAAATGAAGATGTCACTATAGTGACCATCAAAATTTAAAATCATGACGTCGGTTGCGATAACAATAACAAAAGTATTAAACAATAGACGAGTTGATTTAATATCTGAATCACTTATTATTATTAAAAACCCGAGGTGTCCCACTGCAGAGCAATCTGAATCACTTAATATATGAATATTCTAAATGAAAATAGAACTTCCTATGTCGAACACGGGCGGGTTCATTACTGCATAGACAAAAGAGATGAAAGTCGATACTAATACCGATCAACATGAATAGACTGTGTCTCTTGCACTAGCAAAATCATAATGAGTGTAGGGCTGTCCAAAACATATTTCAGAATTCAATTTTTTTTTATTTTAATGGTCTATTATAAACTGAATAATGTTCCAGTTTGTTAGTTCACACCGGGAAGCGACTCCATGTGAAGCTGCATCTCGTTGTGCCAAGCAGTGACAGGCTGCACGGCGCAGCGCAGCGTAAAGCGGCAAAGAATTTTCAAGTTTTGTCAATGAATATGTTACCGTAATATTGCATAAACCGTTAGATTATAATCTATCTTAGGAAATTTATAACCTAACCTACCATAAACTGACGAGTAAGTTTGTAAACTAACAGTTGTTAAAATTTACGCTGACAAATATATTATATCACGCTCTTAAAAAGTGTGCGCCGCGTTGCGTTGCATCGCTTCTGGATATGAATTGATTAACCCATTGGAAATGTAAATAAATTTCGTTTATAACATTACTAAAACTGCAATTGGGTACTTGACTGGGTAGCTTAAAAAATTCAACACGTTTATACTTAAATCTGATGGCTTAAAATATTGTGGATTTCATTCATCATTAAAAAATGCACATTTAGATTTTAATAATCGAGTTAAAAGTATATAAGTTATTGATTTGAGTAGTCAATATTTACTAAAATGTGACGTCATAACTCACTATTTTCATACAAAAAAGCGTTTTTGACATTTCATAAAAAGTTGCTGATTTGACTAGTTGGAAAGTAGCCAATTCCCCGGGGTAGAGACAGAGCTAGTAGACAGAGCTAAATATAGCACGAGCATCACAGACAATAGGTACATAACGGTCAAATTTTTGGGTAGCTTTATTGCTGGACAGCAATAAATGTCTTACATTTCGTTTTTTGCTATGTGACATTGTATTAATATGTCTTAAAAACAGAAAGCTTTATAAAAGTTTAAGTAAATTGAAGTAAGTATTTAAACCTGACGTTCTCGAATTGTAAATTCAATTTTTGAATTAAGCCAGGACCCCAACCTCAGCTTTCGTGAATAATCTAACATTCAGCCTAGTTTTGAGGCAACCCTACCTCGTGACTACCGCAGGCTGGTATTGCGGGTAGGCAATTAACTTTTCAGATGAATCTATCCACAGAGCTTGGAAAATGGCCACAATAGGTATAGATAGGAATATCATTATGGACTTGTTATGGTCTTAGTTTTCGTACCCATTCACGAGAAGATTGCAGATGAGTGATGAAAAAATTCTCTGTTAGATTTGATGATCAAATTTTTGATTAAATAAATATATCTCTCGCATATTATAATTTTTAAAATTATTGTTTGAACAGATTGGGCGCTTTTCCACTAGACGGCACGTCAACGGCAACGGCGACGGCACGGCGACGATCACGTGACAATATCTATGGGAATCGATGACATGCCGTGACGGTGCCGTGCCGGCAAGTGGAAAAGCGTGTCATATAATTTTATTGATTTTCATACATTATCTCACCTACGATATCGTCGACGGTACCGTGCCGTCGCCGTTGCCGTTGACGTGCCGTCTAGTGGAAAAGCGCCCAATGAATACAATATTAATAAATAAATTTGTAGGGTGTGTAGGAATAGTGGAAGTGACTACCCGACCCGATAACTGTCAATAGTTGGTAACTAGGACATATCTTGTGACTGTTTCCTTTCAACTATATGACTAGTTGGCAAACTGGTTGGGACAGTTCTAACACGTGCGTCTGTTCATTATAACTCAATACTTTTGGAACCAAGTAAGTTTATTATGGTAGAACTTGTTACAAATAAGGGCGAAATAATTCCCGTTTCTACCTTTTCTGATGTGATGACGAAATATCCTACTAATGCGAAAGTTAGGATGTTTGTTACTCGATCACGCTTTAACCACTGTTCGGATATCGAATCGGGATGTAACTTGGCACATTTATAGGTTAGGTCATGGAAATCTTTGTATGTAAGCGACCTTTGTATAGGTCATTGACGCTCTGCCTACCCCTTAGGGATGAAGGCGTGATTTTATGTAGGCATGTTAGCCAAGCGATACAATTTAAGGCCTGCGACTTGGCAACGGTTGTTTTGTTGACCTATTGAAATACAATTTGGACCTCCTTCTTTACTGATGACAATCAGAACGTGAAACAAAGGGGGCCTGCTTTGTTCGAAAACCGTGACATATTTGGCCACTGTCCAAAGTCCAAAGGGCGATAAAACCAACAAGGGGCGTTTATTAATGATAAATTTGTCGATTGTTTATTCCGTTTCCTTTAAATATTCACGTAAATTATTCACAAAATGGCTTTCTGTGAGATAATCTCAGATAAGTACCTTTTGGGGAAGCTGGGTCGTAAAAATATTACGATCTTGTTTTTGCAATTTGGCCTTCTTTCGACATATTTTATGGCTGGTTATAATTTAAAGAAAATCTACTTACAGGATATTTTGTTATCTTTCGGGCAAAGTACCAAAATACCTATAACTATTTTGATTGTGTTGTGTATGTTAGTGCAACGTGGTTACATCGCATAAATATATTTAGGTCTAATGTGAGTATAAATGTGATCATATTTTGCTTATAGAACAAGTGTCGCTATCTGCTAGATATTTTGTTTCCTGAGCAACTGGGTACTTTGTGGCATTACTTCGCCTGAAATAGCGTATCTACGCGCTCAGTTTGTTAGTTTCATAAATTTACCCATAAACTTTTCGAGATCTTCCTGATGTGTACGATAAGTCTAACCAACGGCAACGTAAATTTTGTCTGAGACGAGGTATACCTACTTCTACTACTACTTATACCAACTTTTTTGGTTTTTTTGGTCACTGTCTCCCAGTAAGTACTTTTGCACCATTATTCTTTAAGGATTACTGTACGTTTGACTTTGTAAAAAAATATGCTACGTCTAAGCAATGTCGTAACCAGAAATGGCTTGAACTTGAAATAACTAATCTTTTGAACAATAAATTCAAATTTTGGCTTCGAAACTGTTTCACAGAAACCCACATTTCTGCCAGCGCGATCCTTGCATCGGCGACATATTTCCTCCAAACTAAACAGCGTGAAGTGATGCCGGCTGCAATGCGGTTTTTGGAGTGCATAATTGTGGTTAGCACATCCCTAAACGGCTGTTAGCTAACGCGTGATTTTCGGCTCTAATTTTGGCCAAAAGATTCCCTGGTTTCAAAGAAAATTTCAATCGCTAAAATATGAAAAATATAAGCAATCACACAAGTAAAAATGTGACTTAATCATAATCTTATCTTGGTATATTGAAATACAGATCCTTATATTCCTTATTCTTTATGTTCTCGTAATCAATATAATGACACTAAATTTAATGTGCGATTTAGAAATATAATTACACAACATAATTTCTATTAAACATAGGCTAAATATGATGTTGTTATTGTGTTGTTTCTTAATAATCAAATGGCCAACCGTGCCCAGCAGTGGGACGATCTAAGCCATTAAAAAAGTTAATACAACCAAAAGTACTCGTAGTTCTGCACCGCAATACAAATAAAACATCTATTACCAAAATCGTAATGAACTATATCAGACAATGACTGCGACTCAAACCGTATCCGAGGAATACTCTCTTAGTGGGGTTTTTCAGGTCGTTTATCGGTTCAAGATCCCACACGAAAAAACGCTAATTAAAACATAGAAACCCACTAGTATGCGTACTATTTCTACAATTTAACCGCCCGTAAATAAACAACAGACATATCAAAGGTAATGTATCAATAATAAGTGATTCCAACGACCGAGATACTGTAATAAATCTATAAGAAATTAGTTTCAGCGACAGACGACTCCCCGTACAAAATTGATAGTTATTGGATTACCATAGTCGGTCTGGTTAGTTATTTGAATTATTGCACTTGTAAAGTTGGAACGTTGAGCTTATAGGTGCAGTTGGGGAGATCGGAGAACTTCAAGAGTTTCAGTGCACAGATTCTATCGCACTTGGTGTCAAGGACCTGCGATTTCTGCACCAATTTATTGATCTAAATTCAATCAACAGTGATTATCGCAAATATCCTCAATTCCAAAAATACAATTTAGACAAGTTTAATCTTTGAAATATGGACAAACTATAATTCATATACGGGGTGTAAGGGACAGCGTACCAGAAACTGATAGGGGTTGCTCAGTCAACGAAACTCAACAACTTATCTAGGAAATTCTTTCAGGAAATGAAAGAAAAAAATGACTTTCTCATACAAAATTACCACCTCGACATTTTCTTTTTTCATTGTCTGAAAGAATTTTCTGGTGAAAGTCTGACCACACTAAAATATGTTGTGTCTACAACCGAATCGGAACCATTTATTATTTATTTGACATTGTCATAAATACGAGTATTTTCTAGTGCCACATTTTTACACTTACTGTCATTTAATCAGATAATTTTGTTAAAATACGCAATATAAATGTCTTGCATGAAATATTCTGAAAATATGGCCTTTGTAGTTTTAGTTTCAAAAGCAGCTTTGTAGAGCACTCAGCATTTTATTTCATCCCAGAAGTTTCCAGAAGGTAGAATTCCGTTACCTGATATGGAAATTTCCCAAAATTCGTGCGGTTTTGCACTATCCTCTGCGATTTTAGTCATAGTGCAGATTCTCCAACAATTTTATAAAACTACTGAAAATTACGTTTGTAAAGCTGTTCATTTCATATTTTTATCAAGTATTTCTAAAACCTATCAAGTAGTAATCTGGATGTTGTTCTCAGATATATCGATTTGTAAAGTTTTGGTGTACGGGTTATTTGAGTGACCTTTCCCTTTTATTTTATTAAGTTATTGTAAATATATTTTGACTTTTGTTGAATATTTTCATAAATAATATCTTATTTAGTTCCTAGTAAATTCAAGGTATCGGGATAAAATTAATACTAAGCTGAATGGAGTTATCCAATTATTTATATTGCAATCCACTCACACCAATGAGCTGAAACAGTAGAACCGCTGCAATATTCCAGGAGTCAGTTCAGGGGTTAAACTAATAATACCCGATCTCTCAACTGCCCCAGCCAATTATCGGAGTTCATGTTCATTATTTCTGGTATGATATTTTGTTACATAAAATAGCAAAATAATACATAATATTATAGGTCGTAAATAAATTTATAGATCTATCTGATAGTAAGCGGTTACAGGGACGCGTAATTTTTATTTGATTGTCAATCAATTTATGGAACAGAAACGGCAGATACCTATATTTAGTGGAAATAAAAAAGCGTAGGTATCTTACGTTTTGTTTAGTCGCATTAATTGCATACTTTCTAATTCTGCGTAGTTTTAGGCATTTTATTTCGCTGGGACATGTAAAATGTTCTGCCAAAGATTTTCTAATCTAAGAAAGTGACATTACATACATACCTACATACATAAAGTCACACCTTACGGGGTAGGTAGAGCGTCGAAATATTGAGGGCAATTTTAAATTAAAATATGTTTCGCTATAGTGATAATCTGTTATCCCATCGCCTAAATTACAATACTCTGTAGCTCGAATCCCTTTTGCCGACTTCTACAGCATGCCCGGCAGGAAGGGCAACTCGAAAATTCTATGTTTTTCTATCGCTTTCAGTCCAGCATGGAAGTTACATTTTTACTTCAATAACCTAGTTTAGAAATACGTAATCCATTATCATCACATCACATAATATTGCCTTAACAAACCAATCATAAAATAACATACATTATGTTTTTTTTTTATTATAGAGTCTACCTACCTCGCTACAACATAAATAAGACATCAATGTTTCCTTAACAACAACGTGATTACGTCTTCTTCGCAGCATACTCCATAAAAGATAAAACTTTCTAATGTAAGTTAATTCCTCTAGGCTAAGTGGCGCCCCCAACAGTCATTTCTCATTGAAGACACAATTCATCAAAAATCTGGTACATGAGATTGTAAATATATAGGCACTAAAGTTTATTTTAAACATTATAATTTATTTATTGTTCACTGTATTTATCTTCCCCGAAGGGAAGCCGCCTGCTGCCGCCTGTGCAGGAGGTTGTGGTTCGAATCCCACCGCGTATACCAATGTGTTTTTCGGTTTCCGAATTTCATAATGTAGGTACGTTAATTCGGTTCTTTTTCGGTAAAGGAAAACATCATGAGGAAACCTGCATACACCCAAGAAGAAATTCAAAGGTTGTGTGTGAAGTCGACCAATCCATACTGGGCCCACGTGGTCGACTCAGGCCCGATCGCTCTAAAATTCAGGATAGGCTCGTGCCCCTCGGTTGGGACGTATATGAGCTGGTGATGAGTGAAGAGTATGTATTTATCTTCATTACTTTTACTTCAATCTCAATTACAGGATTTTCGATTGTGTTTTCAGGGAGCGCCACTTGGCCCAGTGTAGTTTCTTAAGAAATTGGATTCGGAATGCGACAACATTGCCAACAGAATCGTAAAAACTCGTTCAGTTCCAGAAGGGTATTGATGATAATTCCCCTTTATGTCCAATAGAAAGGGGATAGCGATATAGAAATGGTGCCACCATTGTTGCTTGAAATAACATCAGCTGCTGGTATGGACTGTATTGCAATCTAAAGAAAACTGTTTTGCTGATATAGATTCTAGTATTTACATTCGTGGCGTAAAATATTAATATAATAATATTTTTTATTGTACTTGAAGCAACTATGTATGACAAAATAAGTAACATCAAATATAATTGATTGATACATAAAATCGTGTATTCAGAAATGGATTGTACAGAACTGCTGGTATTATTACCATCTTAAGCGCAATATTTGTACGTATAATAAAATAATACTACTACAATTAAAATAATATTACTTCCATGTTGGACTGGGAGTGATAGAAAAACAGAATGTGCCAGCTGCATCTGCTCCCGGGCATGCTGTCAAAACCAGCTAAGGGATTCGAGGGTTTCAGTGTATTGCAATTTAGGCGATGATGGGCTGACATCCCGTCACTATAGCAATATATAATCATCTGTAATAATAACCCTTTAAAACTTGTCAGACGTGGCAAAACGACCTTTGCTTAGGTCGTTTTTGCTCTGCCTACCCCATTAGGGATAAAGGCGTGATTTTATGTATGTATGTATGTAAAATAATAGTGTTATTTTTCTAGCTTGTATTTCATCAATTTTTATAAACAGAAAAGCGTATGAAGCAATCATCGATTAAATAGGTGCTTATATAAAAAAGCTTACCTAAGTACAGCAGAAAATAAATTTTCGTTTTCAATTTAAAGTTTATATTTTTTCTAACTAATTTCTGTTTTTGATCATTTCTGAGTAACGTCATATAAGTATCTACCTACCTACAAAAAAACTTACATTAAAACCGCCGAGATGAGACTGCAGATCCGTCAAAAGCTGTGACTTTGAAGATTCTTTCGCGTGCTCTCAGATTTCTGGCAAAAAATAGATTACACGCTTTGAAAATTTCCCTGCACGGATGAGACGCTGATACAGGTAATTTATTTTTCGTAGAAAGTTCGCATTAATGTCAGGGGCTGGCAATTTATCTCGGCGTAATTCGAGTAAAACGCTTATTGGCTGTCGTGGCCCGCACGAAGATAACATGATTTATGTCCATCGGCTAATTATTTAATAGATAAGTTTGTAAATTTTTGCTGCGCCACATATTTTTAGACGTTTGATTTTAATGCTGAATGCACATGTGGAACATTTCGAGGAACTAATGATACTTGCTTGCACCAGTTACACCACATACCCATGCAAAGATAGACCTTTAAAATTTTGTATATGAGTGATTTCAACAGATATCAATCAACATTTGTATTGGTTTACGCGTAGGTATAATACAGGTCAATCTTTTTGAAGTCAGTTTAAGATTTTGCCATCCAAAATTCATAATTAAGCGCTCGAATTGAAGGCCGTATTTTCAATGCACAGACTGTGTTCTAAATCAAGTAATTTTTTTCAGATTATATGATGGACTACAGTAAAATTATGGAGTATATCATAGATGGGCAACTTATTCATGCCTTGTAATAAATATTTCCTCAGAAATTAGTTTATTGTATAAAAAATATCACTACATACTAATAAATTGTACTTATCTCTATTTGTATGTTAACAATAAATATTAGCAATAACCTGTATATCTACGTTATGAAATTAAATTTGCCTTTTATAAAATTTCTGTTTTCATAAAATGTATGAAAATTATTTCGATTATTTCGTTAAGTTTTCCGACTATTATTAAAACTGAATTATACTCGAAACGCATAACAAGCATTCAATTAAATATATAATGTTATGGTAGGAATGGGCAAGTAGTAATTAATAACCATGTTTTAATATGACGTAGATAAAAAAATGCAATAAACTATATGCGAAGTGTAAAAAGATAAGCTTGTCATGACCATATTTTAGTTTAGGTTATGAAAATGAAAAACCTACCCATATACTGAACAACTTTCCCCAAAGAATATAGGTTAGAATACAAAATAAAATTCCATGGTATTGAATACACTTTACTATTCCACTAGGATCAGCAGATGTAATTATAATCATCTCTATGATGGCTGTATGAATAGAAGGTGATAGAATTACATCGAAATGAAAGATCAGCCTAGGCTAGATGGCTGGCTGAATGGTTTTAGATGTAGAAGAAGTAAATAAAGAAGAGAAATTATAACATAAAAAAACTTTACAGGAGCAAAATTAAAAACAATAAACATTATTTACATTTCCAATTAAAATAAATGTTAAACGACTAAAGCCACACCATTTTCCTTTTTCACTTTTTGCAATCGTTTACAAAACCTAACGTTTGAAACATTACTCTTACTGGAAAGCAATTAACGTCGGAGCTTAGTACTAGGAACTCATTTCAACCGAGCCATTGTTCGCGCCAGGACCTAGTTCCTCTATAGAAGACTTGGAACTTACGTGATTAGTCGATGAACTCTTTTGTAAGTCAAAGGTGTGCGTCTTATGTGGAGACAATGGGAATAGAAAACTATATTGGTCCTTTTCTGACTCATAAATGTGTAAGTCGAAAAAATAAGTAGCGTGTACTCTAATTTTTCCCTTATTTATCTACCTCTCTGAAATCTAGATTGACTCTCGTTCAAAAGATGAAAAAAATCTATATCCTAAAATTATGCTCAAATCATTTTAAAGAAATATTTTTTACTGTACAAACACGACACGTTTTAGTATGGCAAAAATTATTTCTTAAAAACGAATGGGGTATAAACTAAATACCTATAAGTATATTATTGTTTTGAACTGGATTATTACCGTGATTATATTTATTGTTACCTTGAGGAGCATACAAAAAAAATTACGTTATTAGGTAATCATCACTTTTTGAGATTTTTTATATTTTGGTTAGAACAATGCAGGCTTAATCACCGGATTGTCTTAAAAGTTAGATGATTGCGTGCGTCTTACAACAATCATAATTGTTGATTAGTGGCGCAGGTTCATAATTTTAAAGTAATTTTTATTGTTTTCATCGAAAATTATTTAAAAAAAAAAACTCTTCCTTGATAGTCGGGTAAAAATCGCAAAATATTTCTTGAGATTATTTTATCCTTGTATTTGAAAACAACAAAAAACGTTAGATGACCGACTTTTTTACCCTTTCCAAGGTTTTTTTTCCGTTTCGGATGAACCGTTATCAAATACCTTCCTATCCTGATTAAATCTTGAAGGGTCAATCTTTTTCGAAAATCGAATAAAAATGAATCGAATAATTTCACAATCAAATCATTTAACTAGGTACCTACTTCAGTTTATTTACCTGCAATAAGCCTGTCAGAATTAATCGTAGTTTTTTTAAATTAAATATTGAGAATTAACCATTTAATACATTTTCAATTGAGTAACAGGTATAGATATTGCTGTGACAATCGAAACCAATCAAATATCAAAGCATTTTGTTGAAAGATCCGAAATTGGAAATTCAAAACATGCAATATATCTTGGACAAAAGAATGCGAGCAACACACATAACCAATACGAATGAAACTAGGACGCTCACGTCAAAACTTTTCGAACCAAAACGATGTGTTTGTAAAAATTTGTTCAGTCTATCATAGGCGAATAAAAGAATGAATGAGAGGACTGAAAATCGGTACCTTAAATAACAGTATTTTCGAAGCTAGCGGCTACGATGTAATCTTGTTACGGAGCGTAGTACAAAAAGTCATTGTAGGTATCATTAGTTGGTTGTACTTACATAAAATAAAATTTCCAATTTTTCGTGTCGACTAACAGGCAAAAAAAATCATTTACAGGCATGAATATATCTAAAATAACAAATATTTTAACGCCCGTATTAGTAATCAGCTCTCAAGAATGACAGTAAGATTGAGTGTGTATCAGAAACGTTATTTCAGTACAAAACGGCATGTCAAATCCATACTTAATATTGCTCTCAATCTTGACCTCGCTACATACAAGCCGAAGGTTAGCATTAACTAAAACCTGTCCAAATATAATAGATTACTGCACATCTTTTCTCATGTTACAGGTTGTAACAGGTTGTAACTCCTATTATTTTAGTCCTCCATGGTTACTAGGAAAATAAATCGCAGTGTCATGTGACATCGATTCCAATATGAAGTCATTGGTCGAATGCTGACCACAACCTACTCCACTTGGAGTCCGTCCAATATTATACACTACAAAGACAAATGAAAGTCAATAATATTATTCTATAGAACTTATAAATCGCAAACAAGTAAATTGAAATAAAATAGATTTGAAATTAAATTTATAAAACTATAACTTAAATATGTTAATACACATTTTATGGCTGATGATTTTAATTAATAATTCTTTGACCACTCTTGAGTAACAAGGACTACTTTTCATTACGGGGACATAATGATCCGTGAAAAAACAGGTCTGGAAAGGTTTTTGATTAGAAACCAATTTATTTTTCAACTCCTCTGAAAGGACGAATTAATGTCAAAATGTGGGAAAAATGCATATTTTTTGATAAAGTTGTTATGATTTTTTTTAAACTAGCTTTCCGCCCACTGCGGATGATATTTTTCCTGGGTTGGTATCCCGATCCGTCAAGTTGAAGCGTGCTAAGTAAGAAACGTTATTACTATTAGCCTATATTGTCCCACTGCTGGGCAAAGGCCTCCATTAAAAATTCCAAAAAACACAGACGTAAAAAACCTTCTTACTAGTACAAATAAATATCTACAAAAAATAAAGTAACTTACACAGTAACAATAAAACCGCATCTATTTATAGACGTGGCATGATAATGATTACATTGTCTGAAAGTTTAAATTACAGCAAAAACGTGTTCAGCTTTTATTACCAACAGCGAAACACACCCGCGGTAAAATTTCAAATTGTTGTATGAATTGCACAATAAAATGAGTTATGCAAACTAAAGTTTGCAACAATTTTTAACTGTTGAAGCAATAATTTTATACTTTCGGTAATTTAAATAACAGTGTTCTTTTCTCCTTTCTGAACTGAGGGAAATAGAAAATCTTAGAATGGCTGGTTTTCCACTAGACGGCACGGCAACGGCATGATAACGATACCGTCACGATACCGTGGCTCTGTTTTTCCACTAGGACGGGATCCTTGTCCTTTACAGGCCATCAGGTGATTCAGTCTGCATTGTCCTAAAAAATCTGGGGAAAAGTGCAAAGTAATAATGGTAGCCACATCCGCAGGTTAGACGTGTGTAGGTAAGTTATTGTTCCCGCTGTTTTCCTTCAATAAATATCTCATGAATTGTCCGCAAAAAAATACGCGTTGCAAGTTCTGATTTCCATCTCAATGTTCGTTCACAATTTACACTTCGTATCTTTCCGACATTCGCTCGCTCGCTTCCGGCTCATTATTACAACAAAATATTCAGTGGCATCGCGCCAAAAGGGATGTGGATTCGAACACTGTATCTTCAAAGTAATGAGGTTATATTCGCATCTGGTGACTGCGGTGTTGCCAACCATTTCCTGTAAGACTGCACACAAAATAATAGAAGACAATGTTATTCCGACTTCAGAAAAAGACAGCTTCTTTAACTAATTAAAATTTGGTGTCCAGTAAGGCACTCATTCATTATTTAGGTTTCATATTTTTTTGGAAAAAGAATCCTTATTTCTTGAAAATAGGACTCATCTTTATACTTGGTTCTATTTCTAACATCATAAATATTAGGTAGATTCATCGTTCTTTTCTTGTCTGTACTGTTGTACTATACATACATATTTTTCTTTTTAGTCGTAATATTAGAAGCCATCATCATAATGCTGGCCAAGTATAAGAGATTTATACTAAAAATCTTGAGCAAAAGTTACTATGAATATTTTGGAGAAATTTACCCATTTATTTTTTCAAATAGTGATAACAGCAGTGAAAATCACTAAAAAAAAAAATTTGATTTTTATACCGTTGTATTTAAATACGAAAAGAGTTGGCTACACAGGTTGACCGAGAAAAGTCAGCGGAAACGGCAACTTAAGTACATCTGTGTACGTGAGAGGTCCGCCGCCTTAACGAAATTACACGCGTTGAGCCCAGACCCTCATTTTGATGATACAAAAACCAGCGAAGTATAAAACAATCCTGTACGCAAGGAAATCATGTAAAAAACTACATTGCCGGCGACCTTGTTCAGCTAGAATTAATAACATTCCCGAACAGGTGGGTTATGATCTTTCCGCAATAATTGTCTTTTTAGGAATTTTATAGATCATCCCCTATTTGTAATTTGAACTACAGAAACACAAACAGAGTAGCAGATAGGTATTACAAAAATTACTATTATAAAACGATTTTATAAGTTTTATTTTGTACCTTATTAAATTTGTAAGTAAAAAGTCATTTCAACCCAGTCACGACTAAAATCCGTGACCTAAAAATCAGCCATTTTTTTTTTAGATTGATACCAAAATTTATCATTAACTAGCTTTAACATTTTTTTCCCAAAACACAATATCCTTTTTAAAGGCTACGAGATATTTACTATTCAAACATTACCACTGCTTTAATAAGTATTGAAAATTGGTACCAGAAACCTACGCTCACTAACACAATTCACGTACAATTAACAGCCTAGTTTTGTTTAAATAAACACGCAAAATTTAGTTTAAACCCGTCAGAATTGAAGTACAGATCTCAGGTAAATGGAACACAAACAGCCGCCGGCCTCTCATAACCAGCGGCAGACAGCTTCTTCATTATCACTTCATTGAGTGAGTTTAATAGAGCGTGCCTTCGGTGATCTAAGCTGATGCTTCTATTGAGAGTGATAAAAAATATAGAATGTTCCAGCTGTTTCTTTTTCCGGGCTGTACTCTATAAATCGGTAGAGGTCAAGAGTTTCGGTGTATTGCTACTTAAGCAAATGGCTAACCACCTGTCGCAAGACACAGTTCAAACTCTCTGTAATATTGACAAACTTAGTTAAAACGCCATTTTATGAGGTCGTTGAGGCTCTACTCTACCTGCCAAGTAAGGCATGCAGGCGTGACTATTTACGAATATGTATGTTGAAAATCTCTAGTAAGTACCACAAATTTATGCTCACTAACACAACTAACGTAAGTAAGGTACATTTCACAGCCACTCTCTCATAACCAGCGGCAGACAGCTTCTTCATTATCACTTCAATGAGTGAGTTTAATAAGAGCGTGCCTTCGAGAAGCCTACGGTGATGTAAGCGCGTTCCATTTCAGACAAAATGATATCTTTAGTGATGGTTTTCCGGAAGAAAATAGCGTGGTTTCTTCTTAGTGTACCTACCTATTCAAATATTTAGCTATTGAATTTAATTTAACTCCTTTTCTAAATTATAAATTTATTTATATTTAAATCCATTTCAGTAATTTTAATTTATTCAATTATTTTCATATAATCACGCCTTTTTCCCGGAGGGGTAGACTACACCACATCATTCGCAATTTACTGTATTGTGTATAGTTATTAAAAGGCTGGGGACTTCAATTTGCACAATTAGAACCTTTTTCTCTTTTCCCTAAACAAAATTGGTGCTACAATATAGAGCCATATCATTAAAATTGGCGTATACCGTACTTATTTATTTCCAGGATACTTTGTGTACCTATTTTCTAATCTAAATCTATGTCTGGTTTGAGTAAAAGAGGGTTTTTCCTCACTTTTTCATGAAAGATGAAAACCTAGCTACGATAGCTTACAGAGTATCTATATAAATGAAAGCATTTTTATATGAAATTGATAAAGGTTTTTTTTTTTACTTTCAATAATATTCCTGTATCCAGTGATCCGTAGAATGGAACGCGCCCCGTCGGTGTCGGAGCAGCAGCTGGCGAGCTACGTTGCTTTGGCGCGATTTCTAAGGCGCTGCAGTCTGAATGCGCTTTTATCTCCGCTTGGCCTACTCGCATTTCCTTCATCGTTTTATTATATTTCATGATTCTTATTAGGATTTAAGGGTCCGCTCCCAACTATTTCTAAGGAGGTTTTAGAGGTCCCGAACGGCTCCACTACCCCATTTTGTTTCCAGCTTCCAGCTGACCCATTGCTGGTCTTTTCATTACTTTAGTCAAAACATAACCGACAAATGAAACTATGAATTTATTTTACCTAACTCTATTTTAATTTTTCCTCTGGCATTTTTTCAGTTTAAAAAAATAAAAAGTCAATAGCAATAAATTGGCACAAGCCACAGATTTCTTTTTATGTTTAAGCAGGTTTTTATGAGTGCAATACTAAAGGTCGCCCAACGATAGAGATATTCGTAGGTCGAATCACTTTATAGCTAATTTACGCTAGAGCGAAAAATGTAAGATCGATGTTGGTAGGTATAGGTATAGTTTATGTGAATAGAATGTATGTAGAAAATGTAAGTTTCACCAAGTAGGATGTTTGATTACTTGATTTATTATACTGGGTTTATGAAATAGAATTTGCTATTAATTTCAAAATCCTTGGAATATTGTGTGGGCGGGCTTATTGTACGCTGTACATAAAAGCTTTTAATAAAGTGGAATGTCCTATCACATTACAAGAATTTAGCTCACAATTATGCGCAAATACCGCGAAATCCTTTGTTTCCTGAAAATTTGAAGCAGAGCCTAATTAAAAGCTTCGTGTTCACTAGCTTTGTAGAGGATGAGCATGTATGTATAGTTATTAATATAGGTAATATACCACTAGATATTTTCATGGGAAAACCTTCAATTCCACGGAAATACTCTGTTTTTTTTAACTGATTCATATAACAATAATTTGACGCGGGTAAAACCGCGGGCGGAAAGCTAGTAAAAATCAAAATACAATAAAATGTTACTAATAAAATTATGTTACCGAGCGCATCCCCTTAAGGTGTCTTTACCTTCTCTGTCTAGTCCTCCCTACCGATTTGCGGACAATCAGGTGATCAGCCTGCTATGTTCTAACCAAACTAGAAACAACAACACTTAGTCGTTGTCCCCCACTGGGAATCGAACCCGGGACCTCCAGGCTCAGACCCCTAGAACACGGAGGCAGTCACCTGGCACTAGGCGAGCAGCATTTCCGCGCGTTGGATTGGGTCGCGAGTCTTATAGGTATATAGCCTCTGCGCTGAAACCGCCGAATTCTGAATCGCTGGAAAAATAAGTGTGTATCTGTATCTTCTTAAGTAAGATGAACCTTCATCCACCAACACCCTATATAATTGAAGTTACACATCAGAAATCCTGATCTATGTCTGAGTCCAAAATACATAATTGGATTTGACCTATTTGACCAATATCCCCGAATAATATCCTTGTCCACAAGCCGAATTTGGAAATCTGATACAGGGCAAACAAAGCTTTGCTCTCTGCAATCAATATCTCCTCAGGCTGACTAGTCAGCTACAAATTGAGCAAACACGATGAGGCGAGGCATGCTCAGATATCTCTGAATGGGTCTGGACTCTGCAGATTCAATTTTTTTTACCAATACCATGGTATTGCATTATTTGCAGAACATGTAAAAATAGCAAATTTTAGGATGTAAGCTTACCCATGAAGCTGAACGACTTACCTTAAGGAACATAGGTTGAAATATGAAAGAATAAATTGCACTGGAGCCTACTGCTTGCAACATTCCCTTTATGTGGAATGCCCAATTTTTTTATAAGAAATGGTGCCGCTAGAATTGACAGCATTAATATCTCCTTAGCCTCTATAGTCAGGTGCAAATTGAGCAAACATGAGGTGACTCTCAACTAGATATTACTCACTAAGTGCGCATCGAGACTTGACATACCTATCCTATTTGTTATTGGGCTTTGATTTGAAATTATACAATTGTGACAAATTATAGAACCAATATTAGGGTATTCCATTTATACTTGACCTCAAGTTGAAATAATTTGAAAAATATACTAAATGTAAGATACTATACAACGAAGATATTGTGGTACCTACTGTAAAAATCTGTTACAGGTTGCAATTTTTTTAATCATTTTACATAGTCCATTAAGAATGTTGGTTACGTACATAATTCATACTGATAATATGCACAACCTATTGTTATGATAATACGCTGTCAGGGCTTGGAAGTGCTTCATTATTAGCTGTATCTACTTACATAATTATTGTATGTACGAGCATACGTATACGTAATAGGTAGGTACAAATACCACGTCAAAATATTGTTTACCAATATAGGGTTTCATTGATTTTATAACCAAATAGAAAGCTACCAACCATTTTTCTCAAGAAACATGCATCAAACTTTGAGTCAAAATGAGTTCACCTGTTTTTTTAGAAAGTAGGTAGTTTACTTCCATGGGTAGAATCTTTCCCATTGGGCTTTAAAACCAATCATTACTATGTACACCGACTCTAGAAAGCAGTAAAAGGATAAAAAGATAACAAACAAAAGACTTCTTGCTTTAAAAAAAAAGTTTTTTAATGAGATTCTACTCAACGACAGTGGATTGGATATACTCTGCCTCATAAATTATGAGATTCAATTCCGTATAACTTCTATTTCTACTGGCCATAGACATTTAATTTATTATAGTACGTGCAAGTAGACAATGTTTTAGAGGCATCTATTGTTTGGCTAGCATTCTGGTAGATAGTAAGCACTACGAGTTTCTCTGTTTAGCTTAAACCCCCTTGGAATCAAAGCTACTACCAACAGACCCGTTCGTTAGAGATGTATATGTCGCAGGATTTTGATGAAATTGGTTTTTTGATCAATAATCTAGGATTTTGATCAAAACCCGGGTTTTGACAAAATACTGGTCGTAGTCCAGATAATAGTCTAGTATTTTGTCAAAGTCCTAAAACATCCAGTTTTTTGATCAAATGAAGTCAGGAGATATGATGTCAAAGTCCGGGTTCTGATGAAAATCCTAGTTTTTTGATCAAAAAACTGATTTCATAAAAATCCTGCGACATATAGATAGTGTCACTAATTGTCTGCCCACCCTCAAGAGTATTGTAGTTACGAATATCTACGTAATCACGCAGATTAATATTGTCTCGAATTGTACAAATATCTTTGAAAGGATCGCAGAGTGATTGGATTAGGAACTTTAATGTAACGAACTTTGATAAACACGTAATGGAAAATGGATTATTGGAGACTAAAATGGCAGTTCATAGTACAATCGAACGCGTATTCGAAGAAAAACGTAATGTACGCTTATGCAGTATGAGTTATTAAATGTATTATAATGAGTACTTAATCCTCTAAAAGAAGACTTTAAGAAGGGAGAATGCCTTCGATTCTGGCCGCCACATCTTGCTATCACTTTCTTTACTTTGACATAAGAACAGGATGGCAAATAAATGACTTTGGCATTCCTAATTATCTGACGTAAGACTGTTTAAATTACGTAAAATAAGAGAGTAAGCTCTATGCGCAGGTCTTATTTAGAGCGTCTTACGTCAAATAAGGAATGTCAAAGTCACGTGATTATTTGCTATTCTGTTCTTATGTTAAAGTTAAGAAAGTGACAGCACTATCTTAAAATTACTGAAGGAATGTTGCCGCCAGAATCGAGAGCAATGTCAATATGTAAATTAGTAACTTTCTGTGTAAACTTTCCTTGTATGAAAACGTAACCTTTCAAGAAATAATTCATTATTCTCTCAATCCCAAACAAAATTGTTAGCGGAAAAGTTATCTTTCCAAAAGAATACTAATTTCTATTAAAAGTTATTTTGCCGACGTTCACCAGCTAGATTTTTTTAAAGAAATCGAGCAATGACCCGAGGCGATTCTTTTCGTTACAATGATCTTAAAAGTAAATGAGTACTGAAGCGAAAAAACTTGCTAAGGAAAGATACGTAAAGAAGAATTCAATTAGCACCTTGTTGGTACTTGAAAAAAGTTTATAGACTGGAAATATACCAGGAGCATTTCAAACGAATAGTTTTGTTTGGTCAACATTTTAAAGCAAATTCTTAGAATGAAGTGTGTAAGGGACAGCGTACCAGAGACTAACAGAGGTTGCTCAGTATACGATATACTGAACAACTTTTTCCAGAAAGTTCTTTCAGGCAATGATTCCTCTTCACCAACTTTCACAAAAAAATTACTTTCCATTCCAAAATTACCACTTAGATCAGACAATTTGTGTGGAAAAGTTTAATCAGTTTCTGGTCAACTTTTTGTGTTGGATTCGTTGTGATCGGATTTTTCTAATTCATATAATAACTTAAATCATAAATACAGATTCCAAAGAAGTTACCATCACTGTAGCATTTGTGAATATTAGAATCTTAGGCCCGTATTTATGAAGCGATCTCAAGATTGAGAGCAATATTAAGTATGGGTTTGACAGGCCGTTTTGTACTGAAATGACATTTCTGATGCAAACTCAAACTCGCTGTCATTATAAATACGGGTCTTAAAATACCTACCTGCTTACTCTCGTTTGCGGAATGAAGCCTTCTCTCTCAGTGTGTCCTTAAGAGAAACGTGCCTGCGGTCGGCAACGGAAAGAGGTTGCTCCGACTGAATAATTTTGTTACTATTCCTTTTGAACTTAATTATAATTCTTGCTTCCGCTTTCCATAAATTCTGAAGCAGCAAAGGAGATGAAAGGTGAAGCTACGCAATAAGTAAAGTTTTGTGTCCTTGTGTTTTGTTTTGTGTGAAGGACAAGATGATAAAAAATCATGAGCTGCCGTGAAGTAATAAATCACCCACACATTCATTTATTGAATAGTGTGGGCACTTGTATGTTACACAAACACTCGGGCACTTAAAACCAGTCCCGCGCAGATGGTCGATATTTTGAGTGATTGGCTCGGCCGCCGTAACCGAAAATCGGTTAAGAGGACTTTTTTATTTACTTATTTAATCCAGCGAAGGTATGAGTGAGCAATGCTTAATAATTTTCCCTTGCAAATTCTGTTCATAACAATTTTGTTTTAGTTTGGCGCCGACATAATCGTATTAAAACGGATTTAGCTATTTACTAATTAAAATTTGATAGCGACCCTGAAAAGGTCGCCATGAACTTTATAATTTATTATCTACACTTTCGGTAATGGAAATTTAAATTACAGGATAAACATTGTAATATTTGTAATTAATAACACAGGTATGCTAAGTTGTCGTCCTATGATTATTTAGGATTTCTTCTTGAGCTATACATCGTTCACTGCGTTATTTTTTGGTCACTTCAAATATCTAGCTTAAAATAATAACATCAATCAATATAGGCAATGTCTAATCTGATGAGCAAACAAAAACCACTAACGAAGTGTCTACTCAGAGACTGCCAGGGCTAGGGCCAGCACATAATCCAATATATCTGATTGTCTGTAACAAAGTTGCTATATTTCGGCAGACAGTGTCGAGAAGAGCAGTTTGGAGTTATTCAATTAATTACCTATTGTGGACGTCGGATCGGACGAGTTCTGCTCAGTTCCTGTCAGGAAATAGGCTTTGGCCCTATCTTTACCAATGCCAAATCATGATTTGCTAACTAAGTTTACTTATTACTAGAATCAAAACATTATCATACAAAATTCTTTATTGCACAAAGAGACATACAGTAGAAATAATTTAAGTTCACGATGAATTTGAGAACCTCCTCCTTTTTTTTTTGAAGTCGGTTAAAAAGGAACAAAAGTGACAGTCAAAGTGATAGATGGCCTTATTGCTAAAGCAGCAATTAATAGCAGAATCATGCCTGTGTCTGTGTTTCCGAATGAAAACAAGCAACCCCAACACATCAAAGTTAGAGTGGGCAGGCATCTTCTGAGTGAGCTTGCTCTATTTTTAATTATTTTCAATTATTAAAAAAAAAAGCGAACAATACGGTTGGTAGGGGTACAGGAACTCCTGTAGCTAAGCTTATTGCAATGTCATCATCGCGTCGAATTAGTACATTTCATATTTTTATTATAGGTACTTTTTGATATTTGTAATTATAATATTATTTATAATTATATTCTGCTTGAAGATCAGATAACCAAAGATCAGCACATCAGTGAGGAATAGTCCGTTTATAGTCACTACCACGAGAATTTTGTGCAAGCTCTCGTATTAATAGCAGCAAACTCGGCTAAGTAATGGTGACACAATAAGCAGTAAATACTAGGAATAGTTATAGGCGCTTACAGTCATATACTACGTAGTTTGGAGTGAGATTAGGTTTATTTTTTATATAAAATATTGTAGGCAGTTGAGCAGACGGGATACCTGAGTACCGCCGCCAATGGGCGCTTTTCCACTAGACGGCACGTCAACGGCAACGGCGACGGCACGGCGACGATCACGTGACAATATCTATGGGAATCGATGACATGCCGTGACGGTGCCGTGCCGGCAAGTGGAAAAGCGTGTCATATAATTTCATTGATTTTCATACATTATTATAGTAGTGAGAGCATCATCATCATCATTCCCTTGGCCTTATCCCGTTTACTTGGGGTCGGCGCAGAAAGAGCATATTCGCACTTATTTATGGTGCACATAACTCTCCGTATGTGTGTTTTGGTACCTACGGAAAATTCGATTTGCTGGATCATGATGTACCTATACAATCTCTTTCAATTTGAACCTGTGTTTGCATTGCACAAACTCTTACTGTAAATATACATTTCCTATTTCCCCACAAAAATATTCAGCTGCATTGAATGTTTAGCTTACTGTACAAGTATTTGCCGATATTCCATTGCATATTATACATGCTATTTGCCAAAATAATAATACCTATGCAAAGTTAATTTACAAAAAATAGAGCCAGGTACTTTAAATTTTATATCGAGTGCGTTATGATTTCCATTTGAAATAAATAGCCAGTATGGTACTTAGGTTTTTTAAAAACAAAGCACCTAATAATTTATAAACAGACATGAATTAGAGCTCGATTTACACGTCCAAAAGCATAGTGGTACCCAAAAAGTAAGTAGGTCAACTTACCTCTAACTTAATCATCGTGTCCCTAACTTATTTTTCAATTACTCGCAGTGTTCGGTGTGAATAACACCATGGCCCTGATCTTGAGTAGAGGGATCCTGCCTATCACTGTTCACTAGGCACTGGGGTTATTATCACTATCACTAGGTTAGAGAAACACTTTACTTCTCGATGTTACACTTTTATTCATTGTTCTTCCATCTTGAGAGAGTTATTTGAGACTTAACTATAGAACGAGTATTCCAACTTCGCAATATTGAGTTCCTCAGACCTTATAAACTAACCAGAACAAATCTCACCATCGCCATGTATTATTTCCTACTTTTTCTACAGTGACATCTATGGACAACTTATTAATAACTATGACATGACATCCGTCTTGTACACGTTGACTTAACTTACTATATGGACATGTAATGCGAGCTTAATAAGAAAATCAAGAGATTTAAGCTTGTACATAAATTATCAATAATAAACTTAGTTATACACGTCCACTGACGTAGATATCATTTGCCTTTGACCGGAATCAATTATCAATAATTTATTAACGGTTTAATTAAACAATGTGCATTCATATGAATACTTTTAATTATGTTCAATGGTAGTTTCGTTTGGAGTGTAAACAGTGCCTAGTACGTTATAAAGCTTTCAAAAATACCGTTGATATTGATACAATTATATTTCTTGTGATATGACATGATGTCATAATACTTGTTATAAATATCATATAACTTTTTTCAAATAAAAGTAATAACAGAAAAAGAAGCAATTACTGGTGATTGATTAAACATTGAAATAGGACCTGAAATAAAAATTCTCAAAATAAGTTTTATGTAGGTACCTATACTATCTTTCTTATTATGTGCTTTATTTATCAAACTTTAATAATGCGAAATGTGAATTTTAAACATTTTTAATTTCGTTTTATCCTACAATAACATTGTATTTATAATAGTGTAAACTTCACCTCGCTGTACAAATTCCAGAAATTCTTTGTCCAAATATTATTTTTACCTTCTCTTGCTTAAATATAGGAGTTTCAGCGGCAATATCTTAGCTCCTGCTGTGCTGAGCTAGACTTAGGTCTTATATCTTCTAAGTCTGGGTCACTTCCACTTCCAGGCCAATATAGAGCACAGCGGTAGTTCTAGTTTACTACCTTACCTACTTCTTAGTTTATTGGCGAAATAAATAAAATTTCATATATAAATGGTACTAGCACAGGACCGTGAGGAGTGGCGCAGTAGAGAAGAGGCCTATACCCTGCAGTGGGTGGATGTGGGCTGAAGATGATGATATAAATGGTGAAATCCTATGTTGCCTGAATATAACTTTTCATTGCTTCTTCAAACAGCTGGGTATAAACGAGTTCATGTGGTGAAAAATTCTCTGCTCATAGAACAAAAGTGATAATAAAAATAAAAGTGGCTTTATATTTATATTATTTATTTTAGTTTGCTATTTTGAGTAAAAACATTTATTTACACAGTAATGTAAGTTAATAAACGTACACAACGGTGATAGGCGTAAAATTATAGGTAGGGGTATAAGTTTAACTTTCGTGTGAATGTCTGAATCTTATACCGGGTGTAAGGGACAGCGTCCCGCAAACTGATAGGGGTTGCTCAGTCAACGATACTGAACACATATCACCAGGATTTTTTTTCAGGAAATGAAAAAAAAAATTTGCTTTTCCATACAAATTGTCCGATCGATGTGGTCATTTTGTATGAAAAAGCAAATTTTTTTTTTCATTTCCTGAAAATAATTCCTGGTGGTAGTTGTTCAGTATCGTTGACTGAGCAACCCCTATAAGTTTGCGGGACGCTGTCCCTTACACCCCGTATAACTTATACACAACTTATAACTTTAAACCTGTGTCTGTCCACCTGTCATATTATAATGTAGGTAAGAATTTATTTCTTAGAATATAAATATACAGAAAATGAGACGTCATTTTCGTCAGACGTCGCGTTGGCTGCAGAATAGCAGTTTCAGTGAAAATTGCATATCTTATTGAAAACACTGCCGTTACAATGTGCAAGCATAGAAGTTAGCTAACAGAAAACAGCGTTACTCGACGCCAAACATTTCAAGATAACGCTCCTTGTGTATACGTGTAGAAGCTGGCACTGCGTCTAAGCAGCTTGTTTCTTATATAAAACGATGAAAACTGACACACTTTTCGTCCAGGCAGCCAAGTGGAACAGAAACTCGGCGACGTTTCACTTACACAAAAAAAAGAAACTAATTAAAAGCTTTGAACACTCTGTGCTAAGCGGAATGTTCCTGCGCCCTCTTTTTTTCTTACTGTGGAACAACTTTGTACTTTTTTCGAATTCGGAAATTCTACAAATCTGGACAATGCTTGGCGCACTCCAAAAGTACTAGTAAAAAATTATAAAGAAGCAATAATTTCATGTCATGACGTGTGCTAAACCTTTCACTTCATTAATTTTTGACGGCATTTCCACCTTACGGGTATTATGTCATTGCCATGTATGTGGCTTCTTCTTTACTTGCATTAATATTTGTTTTGTACTTTGTTCTATATCAAAGTACAGACATTCGAAACTGTTCAAAATCATCTTATTGTACTAGACACAATGCACTTGTAACTAGTTGTTCAGTACGCCATTACCTGCGCAGGTCGGGTAACGTAGTCTCGAACACATTCAATTATAAAGTTTATTATTCTATGCAGTGCATAACACTTATTACGGCGCGAAAGCTTCACTTTTCATTATCAAGTTAGAAACTTAGAAGCTCGGCTTGTATAAGTTACTAGTGTGCACAACTTCAGTTATAAATTTTAATGTTTATGAAGCGTAAGCTTTGGCAGGTTTGACAGTTCTGCTGAACCTAACTAGAATTTAACTTAACACTTGTTTTAATTTAACACTTGTTACTTAGCTAACCACAAACTAACGATTTCATGGTTTTTTGAGGCAAGAACTAATTAGGTTATATAATTTCTATGTTTGCTATTTTGTAATACTTGTATTTTTAGAAGTAGGTGCCTAACAAAATAATAGTTTAGCACGCTCAAATTACTAACAAGGCGATAATAAATTGGAGAGGAATTTTCAAATATCAGCGACAAAAGCACCAGATAAACTAGATAAATAGAAGTCTTAAAATGTTTAAAGTTTTCAGGCTAACAACATTTTATTTCTCATTTCTGCTTTTCATTTGATGACACAAAACATACCCTGAGCTAGCGTAAAACAAGAAAAAAGAACAATATTTATGAGGCGCCCGTGCCCGCCGGATTATATTTAGCATATGTGGATCCGATGTCGCACGCACTTTGAACAAATTACGGCCAACCAACGTTCTGCAGAGACGAAAAATGTTTCGCTCCATTTTTGTTTCTGGAACAATAATCTTTTATTAACCAAGCGTGCGAAGCGATGAGTATAATAGTTATTATTGTTTGTTGTGTTGGTAGGGCGGAAATTGTTTAGTAAAAAAATATTACGGTCATCAATGTGCTCAGCCGTATGGCACAATTTGCACGAACAACTCTCATAGCAGATATTAAATCATCTTCAATACCCGACCAGGAATCTAAGCCGAAACAGAGAGAAAGCCAGAAGACAGAGGTTTTCAACCATAATTTATTAAACACGATAAAATATTCTTAATAAGATCATGGTATCAAAGTTGGTATTTAAAAAAAATATAATGCTACGTGTTATGCGGGCGACAAGGCAAGGTCACAGTACTAGCTAAAGATATTTCCTATGATAGGTACGGGTACATATTAAATCACCGGCATTTAAAGAGTTCGGACCCTCGAGCTAATTATTCCCGAATAAAATTTATCAAACCTCTCCAAAGGGAAAATTTTTTATTAAGATTTCCTAAACTTTTTTCATTAAATTCCTCAAAGTATTTGGGAAGTTAAACTCATTTTTAACGCTAATAAAAAAGCTTTCCTGCAAAGGCTATCTACAATGAAAGCATTGTAGATATATTTACAGAGACCTTTTTATACTCCATTGTTCTATAATGAAAGTGTCCTTCAAAGTAACTTGATTGAAATTTTTTATTCTTTCAATATTTAAGTTTAAAAACTTCGATGCTGCAATTTTAAGACATTTAATAACATATTTTTCATCAAACTTTCCTTTGCCTTTTTTGATTTAATTTTGCATCAAAGTTAAAATCTCAACAAATTTTGCTTTTAAAGAGCGTTTCATAAAGACATATTACTTAGGCCCGTATTTATAATCAGCTCTCAAGAGTGGCAGCGAGTTTGAGTTCGTATCAGAAATGTCATTTCACTACAAAACGACCAGTCAAATCCATACTTAATACTACTCTCAACCTTGAGAGCGCTTTATAAATACGAGCCCTAATTTGTTCCACATGTTTCTTTCTACTCAGTAGATCGTACTTTATTATCTCCTAATGTTTATGATTCAGGTTCCTGTTAGTATTACCAACGGGTAATACTATATTAATATTAAAATGTATCAAAATTCCATCTGAATAATATTAGGGCATGTCGAAAATATTTTATTCAAACAAAAACAACAAACTTGCCCAACCAAGAAAACTGTGCTTTTGGAATTTGCTGAATATTTACGAGATGTTTATCGGATGATTATATCTCATTTAAATAAATTATTTTCCACGAAGTGAAGAAGTTTTTGGAAAATCGAATGTAATCAAAACCGAACAATATGATAAAATATGAGAAACAATTATTTTTATAAAACCACTTGTAAGTACTTTCAAAATGTATTTGCTAATCCAACCGTTTTCGCTTAGGTACATAAGCCTCTTCACGGGCAGGTACATTTACACACAGTAATCTATACTACCTAATATTAAAGAGGAAAACTTTGTACTCATGTTTGTTACCACTAACCGCAAAAACTAACTTTACATGCACATATCAATATTATTGCGTAGATTTTCAATAATAATAATAAATAATATCACTGTCAAAAAAGGTCAACATTATTTTGTCAGTTCTCAAATATTTATAGGAGCGTTCAGTCAGAACACAATTTAACTGAAGTAGTGGTAGGCTTTGCACGGGGTCTTTGACCACATTTCGACCGCAGACCCGCGCCAATCAGCTTGTGGTGTATACGAGCCGTTACCACTGGCCAATACTAGAGTCACTGTGTAATGTAGAAATAACTAAATACAAATAAAGAAAAGGAAACCAGTTCTACGCTTTGTTTATGAAGATGAAATAATTATTAATAGCTGTTTGAAATAATTATTCATAATATGATAATATTCGATGTCACTAAACACCGTTAAATAAAATGGATAGGTAATACAATACACCATACTTAATTGCACTCGGAATCATTCTCAATATCATATCTAAAACTTTTCTTTTCTTTCGTCTCGTGAGTAAAAAGTCTAAATTTCCCAAGGGATCAAAACAAGATAAAAGTGCGTTCACAAGTTAAGGCAGAAATTTCTTTCTTTGGGCAACTACTTCTCAAATAGATTAACGTCTTCTCTCCTACAAATTTCATTAGTATTGTTATCATTCCAGTTCGAATCGAGAATGTAGCGTAGCGCATACATACATACAGTCATGCCTTTACCCCTTGCGAGGTAGGTAGAGCGTACCCTTCGCCACATCAGACAAGTATTGAGGGCAATTTTAAATGGTTATGCGTATCGTCATAGACAAACTTGGCTATAGTGACAGGTTGTCAGCCCATCGCCTACATTACAATACACTAACCCTCAAATCCCTTTTTCTGACTGAAAGTAGCGCACAATTTCTTAATAGCTATTATAAAAGAACTAAGATACTTTAGATATAAACAGTCGTGTAAGTGTCACTAGTCATAGTTGATAGGTAGGTAGTAACTTCCCAGTGAGCTGGTTGGCAAAGATTTTGAACTATCGTTAAAAACAATTTGATCAATATGGTCTCAACTAGTTATTTCTAAAAAATGGAAGGCGGCAGCCATATTAAATGTAGCACACACTTTAATAAAGCTTAAAGCTCATATTAAACCTGTTGGCTTTGAAGGGATAGTTTTTTCTAACCGGCAATATTTTTAAGCTTATGAGGGTCAACGCTTTATCCTATCATTATATCTCAATTCATTTCGGATTCGATAATGATTATCCTATAAAATATGTTGCTCTACAATACAATGATACCTACTGATAAGATACTCTACAATAATATTTTAATTGTACTCGTCTTGATAAATTCCTACAAAAGTCACAATAAAACTGTCAACAGTAAAAATTATAAAGTATCCATTAATTAAAGGAAACACAAAATAGCTCTATATAGTTTGAAACACAGAAAAGTAATACTTTAGTATGTAATGCTAAACCAATTCATTAGGCGTTGTTAGTTGAAGTCGTGTAAACGTATTTTAGTATTGCAACCGTTTTTCAAAGCAACTAAATTCGCTTTACAATATAGGCTGAAACTTTTTCAGGCTCGACAGCGCAGTACTCAATTAAACAGATAGGCTCGAAGTGCCGTATCGTTTTTAAAAGCCATTCTGTTTTCAATCTCAGAGCGTGTTCCGGTTCATAAAAATGGTTTTTGTAAAGCAGAATGTAAAATAAAGGTACCATTCGAAGTTGGACTGCACGCTGCACGCTGCACGCTGCAAGCAGCATTTCTGTGCTGCGTGCAGCGTGCAGCGTGCAGTCGCTAATCCAAGTTGGACTGCACGCTGCACGCTGCAAGTCCGAAGTGTTCCGATTCGAGAAATGTGTGGCCAGGTCAGGCTTTTACTTCTGTATAATTTTGACAAAATACTCCAAAAAATATACTTTATACTCAAAATGTACAAAACGTAAATGTAAAAAACGCAAAATGTACAATTTGCAATATGTACACTACACAGAATATACAAAACGATACAATTTGCAACTCACAAAATGAACAAGATCATCAAGAAGGCGTGGGTTTCGCCTTACTTCGCAAAATGTCCCATTTGCAAAATGAGTGAAAATAATCGAGAGTGCTTAAAAAGTTATGACTGATTTGACAGTTTTGACTTATTTCACAATTTTGACAAGTTTGACTGATTTTACCATTTTGACAGATTTGACTGACTTAACGGTTTTAACAGTTTAGATTAATTTGACAGTTTTTACTGATTTGTCGATTTTGACAGTTTTGATTTATTTAGCTGTTTTGGCTTATTTAACAGATTTGACAGTTTTGAAATATCTATAAAAATTACTCATCTAGAGTGTGTAGGAGCAAATGGTAGGTCTCGACGAAATCTACATTTTAGATGACAGCTTTCAAAATTGAAACTGCCATATCTTGGAAACTATCGATCCTAGACTACTGATTTGTAGGGACAAATTGTTGGTCTTGACAAAATCTACATTTCAGATGACAGTTGTTAAAAATGAAACTGTCATCCGAAGTGAAGATCTCGACAAGACCTATCATTTGTCCCTTCACACCAGTACTCTGGGATTCATAGTTTCTGAGATATGACTGTTTCAAGTTTGACAGCTGTCATCGGAAATGTAGATCTCGTCAAGACCTATGATTTATCTCTACACACCAGTACTCTAGGATGAGTAGTTATCAAGATATTTCAGTTTTAACTTTGACAGCTGTCATCAACAATGAAGAATTCGTCAAGACGTATAATTTGACCTTACACACCAGTACTCTAGGATGAGTAGTTATCGAGATATTTCAGTTTTCATTTTGACAGCTGTCATCCAAAATGAAGATCTTGTCGAGACCTATGATTTTTCCCTTCATACCAGTATTGTAGGATAAATAGTTTTCGCGTTATTTTAGTTTTAAGTTTGACAGCTGTCATCCGAAATCTAGATATCGAAAAGACCTATAATTTGTCCCTTTACACAAGTACTGATGGATGAATAGTTTTCAAGTTATGGCCGTTCTAATTTTGTCAAATTTATCCAAAAGTATACCTGAGCAGGCAACACATCGTCTCGAATTTGTTTCGGAACTCTTCGGAAATGCAGTCGTCAAAACTACTGCTACTGCTGCGTACGCTGCACGCTGCACGCGGCACGCTGCACGCGGCACGCTGCACGCTGCACGCTGCACGCTGCATTTCTGAGCAGTGGTTTTGACAACTGCATTTCCGAAGAGTTCCGAATCAAATTCGAGACGATGTGTTGCCTGGTCAGGGATACTTTTGGATAAATTTGAAAAAATATTCAAAATATACAAGAGGCAAATATCAAATCCAAAATGTACAATTTGCAATATGTACACTAAGCAGAATGTACAAACCGCAAAATGTTATGTTATAATTCGCAAAATTAACAAGATGGAAACAGCCATATCCCAAAAGATATCAATCTTCGACTACTCGTGTCAAGGGATCAATGATTGGTCTTGACGAGATCATCGTTTCGTATGACAGCTGTCAAAATTAGAACGGCCATAACTTGAAAACTATTCATCCTAGAGTACTGGTGTGAAGGGACAAATGATAGGTCTTTTCGAGATCTAGATTTTGGATGACAGCTGTCAAAATTAAAACTAAAATATCTCGAAAACTATTCATTCTAGAGTACTGGTATGTAGGGAAAAATCATAGGTCTCGACAAGATCTTCATTTTGGATGACAGCTGTCAAAATGAAAACTGAAATATCTCGATAACTACTCATCCTAGAGTACTAGTGTGTAGGGATACATTATAGATCTTGACGAGATCTAGATTTCGGATGACAGCTGTCAAAGTTAAAACTGAAATATCTTGATAACTACTCATCCTAGAGTACTGGTGTGTAGAGATAAATCATAGGTCTTGACGAGATCTACATTTCCGATGACAGCTGTCAAACTTGAAACAGTCATATCTCAGAAACTATGAATCCCAGAGTACTGGTGTGAAGGGACAAATGATAGGTCTTGTCGAGATCTTCACTTCGGATGACAGTTTCATTTTTAACAACTGTCATCTGAAATGTAGATTTTGTCAAGACCAACAATTTGTCCCTACAAATCAGTAGTCTAGGATCGATAGTTTCCAAGATATGGCAGTTTCAATTTTGAAAGCTGTCATCTAAAATGTAGATTTCGTCGAGACCTACCATTTGCTCCTACACACTCTAGATGAGTAATTTTTATAGATATTTCAAAACTGTCAAATCTGTTAAATAAGCCAAAACAGCTAAATAAATCAAAACTGTCAAAATCGACAAATCAGTAAAAACTGTCAAATTAATCTAAACTGTTAAAACCGTTAAGTCAGTCAAATCTGTCAAAATGGTAAAATCAGTCAAACTTGTCAAAATTGTGAAATAAGTCAAAACTGTCAAATCAGTCATAACTTTTTAAGCACTCTCGATTATTTTCACTCATTTTGCAAATGGGACATTTTGCGAAGTAAGGCGAAACCCACGCCTTCTTGATGATCTTGTTCATTTTGTGAGTTGCAAATTGTATCGTTTTGTATATTCTGTGTAGTGTACATATTGCAAATTGTACATTTTGCGTTTTTTACATTTACGTTTTGTACATTTTGAGTATAAAGTATATTTTTTGGAGTATTTTGTCAAAATTATACAGAAGTAAAAGCCTGACCTGGCCACACATTTCTCGAATCGGAACACTTCGGACTTGCAGCGTGCAGCGTGCAGTCCAACTTGGATTAGCGACTGCACGCTGCACGCTGCACGCAGCACAGAAATGCTGCTTGCAGCGTGCAGCGTGCAGCGTGCAGTCCAACTTCGAATGGTACCTTATAAGAGAATTTAGGATCAGTTCACACTACGAAGCGACGCGATGCAACGCTACCTGAAGATGCATGAAAATGCATCTCCTTCAAGATCTCGTTGTAAATACCACGAATTGACAGGCTGCACCGCGCGGCAAAGCGCGACACCGCGAGGAATTTCGAGTTTGTTAAGTTCTATATTGTTCCACGCTTCCGAAAAATGCGCGCCGGCCCGCGTCGCGTAACTGCCCGGTGTGAATTGACCCTTATTGGAAAAACATAAACCTTAACATCTACGCAAACACTGCGTTGCGCCACAGAATGGCAGTCTCCTCCGTTTTACAGCTGTTTTGATTTCTCTGCGGCTCGCGAGACTTTTATTTGAAGATGTTTTTCTCACAAATTATTTGCCATATTGTAATGTTTTGATATAGGTTACAATCTTGGCTTGGTAAGAAATAGGAAATAAGTAAGATAATTTACTATCAACGGAATAGTACATTGTTTAACGAGTGGAGAACATGACCGATTCCCACGAGGGTGTAGTTTGAGGCCCGAAGCGTAGCTGAGGGCCTCAATACACACGAGTTGGGAATCGCATTTTCTTCCGAGTTATACATAGTGCTTTATACTACACCTATAAGGAAAATATAATTAAAAATCCTTGTAAAATAAAGAATGATATCACTTACATGAGAAGATATCTTAAGAACATTTGAAGTGTCATCAT
The DNA here is from genome assembly GCA_029255725.1 of Scrobipalpa atriplicella. Lineage (NCBI taxonomy): Eukaryota > Metazoa > Arthropoda > Insecta > Lepidoptera > Gelechiidae > Scrobipalpa > Scrobipalpa atriplicella. The sequence goes on from JARACY010000296.1 coordinate 102,765, forward strand.
CCATTCGAACAGAACACAAACAAACAAAACACATAATAAATACAATTACACATTACATCGAAAACACTAAAAACCTTATTTACATTGAATAAGTCAAATAAATCAAAGAACGAAAAAGAATTCGCGCGGACATGTTGATTTTTACCATATTTTTTACTTAAAAATATAAAAGAGGCAAATGAAGCTAAGCAAATACTGCCAAAAAATGTAAGTGGCCAGTATCATTTTGTCGGCTTCTAGATACAAACTTTTTGTGTTTTGGCATCCGCCTGTTTCTAGTTTTGAATTATGAATTTAAAAAAAAAATAAAGGAGGGGAGAAAATACTTTCTCCCCTAGGGGAGAAAGTAAATCCCATATATTTTTGCCGCCCGCATATTCGTTCGCTTGGATTTACGTTCTTTCTTCCCTTTTTTCAAGTAAGAACTAATATACTTTCCGAATAGGTGTAGTATAAAAACTTTTTTGTTGTTTACACCCTGTATATCTTGAAGCCATAACTAGTTTCTGTGTCAACTTACAATGTTAACCAAAATGTGGTTACTCTCATTACAATCTAAATTAATTAGCGTCATATTTCCCTTTGAAGCTTAAAAGCTCTTATGGTTCTCTCTCAGCTGTAATTTACCCAGAATATGGATATAATGTAGTCTTAAACCTATTTATTTATACATACATACATAAATCACGCCTTTACCCCTAATGGGGTAGGCATAGCGTAAACGACCTACACAAAGGTCGTTCCGCCACGTCTCACAAATTTTGAGGGTTAATACAGATGATTGCTATTGCAGCTGATGATTGTTATATTGCTATAGTGACGGGTTGTCAGCCCATCGCCTAAATTGCAACACTGAAACATTCGAATCCCTTAGCTGACCGGTGACAGAGTCGACGATGAAGCGAGCTCACCTAGAAAATTCCTGGCTATAAATCATAAACTAATACACTACAGAAGTTTTTTTAGCCGACTTCAAAAAGGAGGAGGTTCGCAATTCGTCTGTATGTATTTATTGTTTTTTTTTAGTATGTATGTTCTCATCATAACTCCGTCATTTATGAGAACTGATTTGTTAATTTTTTTTCAGCAGTAATACTTAAATCCCTTTCTCACAATTCAACCTTTTCTCCATTTTTACCGCAATTATTTAAAAAATAGCATTCAAAATGTTCTAGAACTCTACACTAATACAGGTAACAAGCTATAAACTTATTATTGGCTACTCTTTAAGCTAAACATAAAGTAGATGAAGAAGAAAATACGTGGTTTTATGAGCAGAATATTGAGCTACAAAAAATTTTGTTTTCTCGGTCTGATAACGCTTGAGCTGTAAAAACGGGACCAGTTGATGATGATGAGTATACTTAAGCTTATCTTAAAATACTCCTGTTAAAGAGTACTGCGGGATGAGTAAACCTAAAAGTACGCCTAAAAATACTCAATTAAGCTTAGCCCCATCCCCGTCGAATAAAAACATTTTATTAAAGTCCATTTTGATCTACTTCTTTTGTTAGGACGTTAACATCTTATTTGTTTAATCAACATTTTATTACCTACACAAAAAAAAAAAACAGAGAACACACACATAAAAGAAAAACAACACAAAAGGCCAGCTTATCTCTATAAAGAATCTCATACAGACCTACGGAAATTATATTTTATCGATCATTCAAAAATGTTAAATATGCATCACAAGAATAATTTCAAAGAAAGAATACAATTGTAAAAACTTTATACATTATCTGCGAAAATTTCAACTCTCTAGCTGTCACGGTGAGATACGGACGGACAGACAGACAGACAGCGAAGTCTCAGTTGTTTTTTACCCTTTGAGTACGGAACCCTAAAAAACATGAAATTGAACTCTACATTTTCTCCGGCCAATGACCGCTCGCCAATAAATCCCAACAGCACCTCAAACCGGCCCTGGCACCCTCATTCCACGCCACAATAGCCCCTTGTTTATCTGAAAAGCCTCGTCGTTCAGCCCCCATAGGGCCAAGACAATAGGGCGAGTAAATTCTGAACCAAGCAATGAAGACAAAACGGTGCTGAGGAATTCAAGTCAGAGACTTTTGAAGCCAGAAATTGAAATAGATTTATACTGCAAAAGTATTTCTTCCATGCTGGACCGAAATTGATCAAAAAATAGAATGTGCCAGCTTCTTTTCTTCCCGGGCACGTCAAAAAACTAGTTGGGGGTGCTAGGGGTTTAAGTATATTTTTTTACATATCTATCTTGGACCCTGTCACCCCCGCCGCACGCCACAATAGCCAGGATCACATAAAAAAAATTTGAGCCATTGAATATTTATCTACCCCACAAAGGATGCAGAAACTTGCCGTTTAATGTAAATGTCATTTACATCATCTGTAAATAAAAATATTGTTTTTATCGAGCTAAAATTTTTGTGCTTTTCAAAATTTCATCTCGTACAAAATGTATGGTATACAATCCGATCGATCTTAGCGGCGCCGCGCCGGCTCGCGTCCCCTGGTGGGTGGGATTTTATTCCGATTGATGAAAGACGTCTCGTCTCCGACATGCATTCGACTTTGCATCCTTCAAGGAAATAGTGGATGTAAATTCGAGAGCTGAAAATGCTTCTCTGCGGTATTTGACGCAAAGTTTTGGGTTAACAAAACAACCTTAAATTTTCGTAAAAATTTAACAAACGTTAAAGGTGGAATCTTCAAGAAATATAGTGTGTTTTAGTATGTAGGCTAGTGAGATACTTACATAGCCATTTTATAAACCTGTATCTATATCTATCCCTAGCTCTGTTTTAACTTGGTAAAACAAATAAAACAATCTAAAGTGTAAATAGTACTTACCTACAATCCTTGTTTACTGATTTTGATACCTTATTATTAATTTTGCTACAACTTATGCTTGATCTTGATGGTTCAGAACAATGCATTTAGGTAAAGCAGTGCATTCGCTTTCCAGTTAGCAAATTATCTAGGCAGCTTAGTAGCGATAGGATCCTTAAGTCTATGATACCATGGATTTGTTAGACACACCTGGACACCTCTGTGTGTTATAGAGGGAACAAAGCCTGGATCGATAGGCCTTAGCCTCAGGAAGCGTGTGCAATCTTGTATTCAAAGGTAAGTACATAAGTAGTCCGATATCTAAGCGCTTTATTGTGAAATTCTTTGTACTTTTTAGTTCGTTCTAAATCAGGAAAAGCGTAGGTAGATATTATAAGAATACATACAATATTTATGTAAGATTTTCAACAGGATTATTTCCAAACTAGATGCATATTTAACATTTTTGAATGATCGATAAAATATAATTTCCGTAGGTCTGTATGAGATTCTTTATAGAGATAAGCTGGCCTTTTGTGTTGTTTTTCTTTTATGTGTGTGTTCTCTGTTTTTTTTTTTTGTGTAGGTAATAAAATGTTGATTAAACAAATAAGATGTTAACGTCCTAACAAAAGAAGTAGATCAAAATGGACTTTAATAAAATGTTTTTATTCGACGGGGATGGGGCTAAGCTTAATTGAGTATTTTTAGGCGTACTTTTAGGTTTACTCATCCCGCAGTACTCTTTAACAGGAGTATTTTAAGATAAGCTTAAGTATACTCATCATCATCAACTGGTCCCGTTTTTACAGCTCAAGCGTTATCAGACCGAGAAAACAAAATTTTTTGTAGCTCAATATTCTGCTCATAAAACCACGTATTTTCTTCTTCATCTACTTTATGTTTAGCTTAAAGAGTAGCCAATAATAAGTTTATAGCTTGTTACCTGTATTAGTGTAGAGTTCTAGAACATTTTGAATGCTATTTTTTAAATAATTGCGGTAAAAATGGAGAAAAGGTTGAATTGTGAGAAAGGGATTTAAGTATTACTGCTGAAAAAAAATTAACAAATCAGTTCTCATAAATGACGGAGTTATGATGAGAACATACATACTAAAAAAAAACAATAAATACATACAGACGAATTGCGAACCTCCTCCTTTTTGAAGTCGGCTAAAAAAACTTCTGTAGTGTATTAGTTTATGATTTATAGCCAGGAATTTTCTAGGTGAGCTCGCTTCATCGTCGACTCTGTCACCGGTCAGCTAAGGGATTCGAATGTTTCAGTGTTGCAATTTAGGCGATGGGCTGACAACCCGTCACTATAGCAATATAACAATCATCAGCTGCAATAGCAATCATCTGTATTAACCCTCAAAATTTGTGAGACGTGGCGGAACGACCTTTGTGTAGGTCGTTTACGCTATGCCTACCCCATTAGGGGTAAAGGCGTGATTTATGTATGTATGTATAAATAAATAGGTTTAAGACTACATTATATCCATATTCTGGGTAAATTACAGCTGAGAGAGAACCATAAGAGCTTTTAAGCTTCAAAGGGAAATATGACGCTAATTAATTTAGATTGTAATGAGAGTAACCACATTTTGGTTAACATTGTAAGTTGACACAGAAACTAGTTATGGCTTCAAGATATACAGGGTGTAAACAACAAAAAAGTTTTTATACTACACCTATTCGGAAAGTATATTAGTTCTTACTTGAAAAAAGGGAAGAAAGAACGTAAATCCAAGCGAACGAATATGCGGGCGGCAAAAATATATGGGATTTACTTTCTCCCCTAGGGGAGAAAGTATTTTCTCCCCTCCTTTATTTTTTTTTTTAAATTCATAATTCAAAAACTAGAAACAGGCGGATGCCAAAACACAAAAAGTTTGTATCTAGAAGCCGACAAAATGATACTGGCCACTTACATTTTTTGGCAGTATTTGCTTAGCTTCATTTGCCTCTTTTATATTTTTAAGTAAAAAATATGGTAAAAATCAACATGTCCGCGCGAATTCTTTTTCGTTCTTTGATTTATTTGACTTATTCAATGTAAATAAGGTTTTTAGTGTTTTCGATGTAATGTGTAATTGTATTTATTATGTGTTTTGTTTGTTTGTGTTCTGTTCGAATGGATGATGACACTTCAAATGTTCTTAAGATATCTTCTCATGTAAGTGATATCATTCTTTATTTTACAAGGATTTTTAATTATATTTTCCTTATAGGTGTAGTATAAAGCACTATGTATAACTCGGAAGAAAATGCGATTCCCAACTCGTGTGTATTGAGGCCCTCAGCTACGCTTCGGGCCTCAAACTACACCCTCGTGGGAATCGGTCATGTTCTCCACTCGTTAAACAATGTACTATTCCGTTGATAGTAAATTATCTTACTTATTTCCTATTTCTTACCAAGCCAAGATTGTAACCTATATCAAAACATTACAATATGGCAAATAATTTGTGAGAAAAACATCTTCAAATAAAAG